>DF360347.1:45873-63279 GCA_000787875.1 Solanum virginianum | reverse complement strand
AAAAAAAAAAAGGGCTCCATCAATAACTCTGGAATTGTCATATCATATTTGCACTCTCCATCCACCAAAGCATGGATATTCTCAAAATAAATAAATAAATAAATAAATAAATACGCTTAAATCTTAAATGAAATTAGAATGTACAATCATTTTTGCTCTATTCATGCCGATTTTAGATTACTTGTCATAGTTAAATTATTTTTATGTTGGTCGTCAATCTATCATGATACTCTTCGTATCATATTGGGGTCGACTATGGTTCTCTAAACTCACAAAGGAGAATTTCTCCAAAATAAGAGAGAAAAATAGCCAAAAGGTAAATAAATCTTTTCAAAGTACTAGGCTATAATGTTTGCAATAGTCTAGTTCATAGCTTGTGTTAGCTAGCCGTTTTAAGTGATAAAATTATGAAAAATCAAAATTTTCAAACTCTAATTCATTAGTTGGGAGCATTATCAAAGTATTTCAAAGACAGAATTATTTTGATGTAGATCTGTCTCTGGCCTAGATCAAATTTAAAGCATGGTGCACTTGTATACCAAAAAACTATCACGAGTCGGAGACCTAGTGATCTCTTTTTATCAATCTTAATGGACAGATAAATTCATATAAGATTACTAGTGGAAAATAACATATATTCAATAAAATATGTGTAAACTGATCTAAGCAACACACACAAAATAATAATAATAATAATAGCAATAGTGATAGTAATAGTAGTAGTAATAGTAATAGCCATAGTAATAGTCATAGTGATAGTGATAGTGCTAGTGATAATTATAATAATAATTATAGTGATTGTGATAGTAATAATTATAGCAATAGTAATAATTATAGTAATAGTAATAGTAGTAGTAATAATAGTAATAGTAATAGTAGTAATAATAGTAATAGTAGTAGTAATAATAGTAATAGTAGTAGTAATAATACAGTAATAATAGTAGTAGTAATAATAGTAATAGTAGTAGTAATAATACAGTAATAATAGTAGTAGTAATAATAATAGTAGTAATAGTAGTAGTAATAATAATAGTAATAGTAATAGTAGTAGTAATAATAGCAGTAATACTACTAATAGTAGTAATAGTAGTAGTAATAATAGTAGTAATACTACTAATAGTAGTAATAATAGTCGTAATAGTAATAGTAATAGTAATAGTAATCGTAGTAGTAATAGTAGTAATAATAATAGTAATAATAATAGTAGTAATAGTAGTATAGTAATAATAATAGTAGCAGTAATAGTAATAATAATAGTAGTAATACTAATACTAATACTAATAATAATAATAATACTACAAGTAGTCTAAGAATTTGACCTTTAAGTCAAACCAAAGGATTTTAAAAAAAGAAAAAAATAGAATTCAACTTAATCATGCAATCATAAAGTAATTCAACTTTACATATGAAAGACAAGTTTACTGATTGTTAAGAGACTTGTATGCATTAGTGCAAGATCTTGTTTCCTGGTAGTGAGCACTAGCCGTTTATGACGGGGTCATCACTTACTAATATTAACCAATTTAACTTAGCAAATTATTGTTAACAAATATCTTTTCTATAATTTATCTCCAGATAAAATTGGTGAGAATTCAATTTTTTTCTACCTATTCAAACATTGTATTAGATTAAATTTATTAAACATGGGCTAATGGGAATTTAACAGTCCCTTTTTAGTAGGTGTAATAGCGTTTTAGAATTTTCAAGTCATAAGAATATAAGAACTAGAGCTCCTCGACTTGAGCCAAGTGGAAGGCTTTTGTACTTTCATCGCGGCTCTAACTCTGTCCCTTATTCTTTCGCATAATTAGTACCAGATAATTTTTCTCATCAAGACAAATATATAAAACATAATAGTATCTTATCCATCAAGACCTAGTCGAGAAAAGTTAATGAATTTTTCTCATGATTTTCATCTCATTTTATTAAACTAACACCTTCTAGCAGAAATGCAAAATAAGACGACATACAATAGATCTTTTATAGTCAAATTCTTTCTCAGACCCTACGCATATCGAAACTTTAATGCACCGAACTTGCCCTTTATTAAACTTACACCCTTGGATGTAACCTTCTTTCTCTTTCTTTATGTCTCCATTTACTAGTTTTAAATTTATAAATTATAACTAATCCTTTTCCAACAACTCTACAAAGATGCAATCTCACTTATTGTGGCCATTTTCTTGGGGAAAAAATTGTTTATTGTTTGTGGGGTGGGGAAAGATTTTCATCCATTCCCTAATCTATGTGTGAGTGGGAAATGAGGTCATCCTCAAACTACACCATTAAATCAGATTCTCAAGATTTTCCATGAAGCAAAAGAAAAACAAAAATAATTTTAAGCTTATCTACTAGTATAAAGTAATCTGACTTTGGAAAAATTCTTAGCAATCAACATCAAAATGACTATTTTATCATGACACATGTTGAGGTGGAAGCCAACACTGTTGTCTTAAACCAATCAACACAAAAATTTGAACCAAATGTCTAAGTCATAATCAACAAAAAGGGAAGAAAATGTTGTTTCTCAACTCCCTTCAGGGGCCAGTAGTAGTCAACTTGAGTTCATAAGCAAAAGCCCAAAGACTGAAGAGTACACAAAATCTCCCTACCAACCACCAAACTTTTAAGGACATTGATGAAATGTAAGTCCTTTCGGAAATAGTTTATTTATCTCTATGAGATAGTTGTAAGGTCTGCGTACAACTTTTCCTCCCTAGACCCCACTTGTGGGATCCCAGTAGGTATGCTGTTATTGATGAAATATAAGTCCTTGCAAAAGACGAAGGGGGTAAACAAAGTGAGTTACACCAATCCTCTGGAGGGAAAGTTGAAACTTGTATTCAATAAGTTGGGAAAGTACCAGCTGCCTACACGGTGTTCACAAGTGGAGTCAAGAAGATGGCAGAGTGTATACAGAGCTTTACCCTATCTTGTGGAGATAGAGAGGTAGTTTTCGAAAGACTCTCAGCCCAAAAAAAAACATAATCATAGAGGACATAGCACGGAGGAGAAGAAACCACCTAACATTTTTGTCCTTACTGGGATTTTGAACCTGGAACTTCGTGATTTTTACAACCTACTTCATTGACCAGTGGACCACACGGTTGGGTTACATTCTATAATTTAAGAGAAATGGTAATCTGACTTGACAACCAAAGAGATCAGAAAAGTAAAAATCAAGGATCATCTTTATGCAGGACTATCAAGTGCTCAACAATGCTACTATAATATTTTAAGAGCCAAATTGGAGGATAATAAAGCAGAATGTAATGGTAACTTTCAGTAATATAAAAGAATATTACAAACTGATACTGTTACTTTGAAAAGGACTGTAATTAATTAAAAATCTGAAAGGCGCGATGAAGAAAACTTGCCTGCTCTCTGTTATCGTCTTTTACAGCTGAACAGATACAGATTAAACTAACGAATCAAACTAGTATTTCCTTTTCCTAATCTTGAAAGTGGATGATCGGATAACGTCATCATCAGCTACCAATGTTGCCTCAAGGACTGCAATGGATTCAGGTTTAGTGAAATAAGTGAACAGGAGGTAAATCCCGTCCAAGTATGTATTCGTCTCTCCAGCTTTATTTTTTCTCCTAATGCTGTATGCAAGTGGAATAACCCCTCGGTTGAAGACCTCCACATACATCCCACCACCAGCAACCAGCAACTGCCCAAGAGAATGAAAAACAAAAGATTAAAACTTGCATGGTCGAATAGCTGGTACTTCGTGCAACTGAAATTCATGGGAGACAATATTAGAACTGTCAAATCCATAACACAGTTGCGATAAGTCTATAATGTAAACTTCTAGATGAGATGGTCATATACTTTAATATTGCCCCTCAAGTGTGTGCTTGATTCCTTTATCATGAGTCAAGCACATGAAAATCCTTATGTGATAATGGGTGGCAATTAAAGCTTGCCGTGATACCGTGTTGAAGTGATTTACTTGTTTGGTTAGATGGAGAAGCTGATGAAGAGAAAAACACAGAAACACAGGGAACATTGGCACTTACCACTGTGTCTATTTGATTGACCTGTTAGGCAAGCTGAAATGTTGTAAATATTGGAACAAACATAGAACAAAATCAAATGTGCGGATGCTTAGCTTTTTTCTCTCTTCTGGTCTATCAGGCATTTAACAAAATGAAAGTTTCCCCAATCACTTGTATGTGAAAGATTACAGATAGTTTCATCAACTTTAAGTCGATTCATACCCGGTGTAATCCCACATGTGGGGTTTGGGGAGGATGGTGTGCATACAACCTTACCCCTACCTAGTAAAGATAGAGACATTTCCGATAGACCCTCGGCTCAAGAAAAACATAACTATCAGTCTGAAAAGGAAATAGAGTAGTAAATGAGTCATGTAGAAAATAAAGTTTCATCAACTTTAAGTAATTTCATGGTTGTTCTCTGCAGCTTTGCAAATGACTATTTTTATAATAGACATAGGCAATAACATCAAAACTGAGATGGCAAACCAAAAGACAATCATTATCAGTGTTCACAAGGAAGAATTAATAGTCATCAGATCAAAGCTTTTGGACTTGAAAAGCAGATGGAAAAAAAAGAACAAGATTAAAATGGAAATTCTTACATGGGAACAACAACATACACAGTGAAATCCAACAAATGGGGTCAAGAAGAATGAAAATTGTATCAGAAGTTGAGAGTAGCTTTCTTTTTACTAAGATCATCTTCATGTCAGCTTAAATTATAACAAAATGTTGAATTATGCACCCAAACTCTGCGAGTGTTATTAGGTCCATAGCTCAGATTTTCCAAAGAATGGTATTCTAATGAGTAGACGAAAAAAGAAAGTATATTCTCGGATAATCTAGTGCTTGAATTATCAATTGCAATCTTGAAACTTCTTTTGCTCCTATGCTTTCCCCCTTTCACAAACGGAATTTAAAAAAAAAAACATATTTTCTACCTGAGATAAAAAAGAACGAAGAAACTAGAGAATAATGACAGTCATATCGTAGGGACTAAATTACAGATTCTATCTTGATGCTTATCTTTTTTATCGTGATCAAACTGAATATCAAGTCTTTTCTTCATGCATTCATCTTCCCTATTTCAAATGAACATAATTATCCTCGTTTATCAGTTATTGGAATCAGCTAAAGAATACTAAATGACAAATTAAACAGCTTAACATCTGATAAATACTACTCCTTCAGTCCTAATGTGTGGCACATTTCACTTCTTATTCATGAACTACAACAAACATATTAAAAGTTCATTCTTTGTCTTCAGCTTATGGATACTAAGAGAATTGCAACTTATAATACTTCTCGAGCAGTTTTCGAATTCGGAGTACCTAAATTTTAACTATACAAAATAAATTAGTCTAGTTCAGTTTATCTCCAAAAGTCAGTCAAATTGACTCTACATAACCAAGAAGCCCCAAACAAATTGTGAAAAAATAGAGTATTAGATTCAAAAGATCAATCTTTAGAACTCTGAACTTCAACTCTCATGCTTAGACGGTCAAATCAGAAAACTCAAAATCCACTAAATTGAGCTTAGGCTTGGAAGCTAACAAGCAAATTCCCAAATGGGTACCAATAATTATCAAAACAAACAATATTACCTCTTCATATCTCTGGGTAAGAGCAAGTCTTTCATCTTCAGACATATCGGGTCTCAAAACCATCATTGTTTCATAAGGGCGTAACCCAGGTGGACACTGGGGCTCCTCTTTATCTTCAACCGCAGAAAATCCCCGACCATGGAGTAGTCGGCGGCTCATCATCGTTTCCTCCTCCGAATCCACCCTCGAAGAAAGAACCCGAAAATTCTAGAGTTTGGGCTTTCAAGATTTGGCCAGAATTGGTGACCCTTTTGGTGAAACCCCTGAAGCTGAAGGGTATTGAAGGTTTAGAAGAAGAGAATGTAGAGGTAAGAGACGAGAGTAATGGTGAAGAAGAAGAAGACGCCATTGTTGTTGAGAGATAAAGTGGATAAGGAAGAGGAAATTCACAATTTTGCAGTTCAGAGCTCAGACATTGGTAAAACTGAAGTGAAATTTATTTATTTTTCGCTTAACTACCCACAAGATATGTAAATATTACTTTGCCTCACTTTTTACAAAATTTTAAGTCATGGATTAACAACCCTTTTTTAGTCAGGTCTAATCTGGACTTCGAACACCTATTATTGAAAAATTAAAAAAAAGAACTTTTAGTCCCTAAAACTATTGGTATATTCTAAGTTTGATCCTTGTAAATTATGATAGTTAAATAAATATATTTAATTATTTAAAATAAATATTTCTTTATTTCTTTTATGACTATGATATTCAAGTCAACTTTCACGCATCTCAATTATAGAAAGAATCACCTAGTAATTTTATCTTTGTTGGAATTTGAACATGAAATCTCATGACTCTCAACAAATTCATTGATCGCTAAGTCATACCCTTGGGAGCTGAAATAAACACTTTAAATCATTTTGTTTGTGAACATTAATTTATCATAATTGTAATTGTTTTATCACTTGGTTATCCATAAAATGTTAAATTTATACCATTGTTCTATGTTTAACCGCAATATAGTTCTAAAAGTACTTCAAATGTAATTTACATTCTACGTAAAGGGACTAAAAGCTACATATTTTAATTAATTAAAAATCAAATTTGTTTAGTTAAATATTATAACGATCAAAATTAAAATTTACCGATATTGAAAGACGAAAAATGTTATCATCCATTAAGTCATTATACAAGGCCATAGTTATTTATTGCAACATTTTTCTTCTCAACTATGGGAAGGAAGTTGAATCGTTAAACAAGCAAAATTTGAATGAAAAATTTGGTGAAGATATTCTAATAATGAACGAGGAATCGTTTATACGAATTTAGCAAAACAAAAAGAAATCACATTGCAAATGCTTGTACAGGCCTTTCAAACACGTCATAAATTCGAGTTACGTTTGTTGCATCAAAATTTCAAACAAACAAGATCTCAAACTATCATGCCATACATGATTCATTTTGTGAACAATGGACTTAACGAATGACTCGTCATGCTTCTTGTAGGATGTCTTCAACTTTTTATAAATGAATCGACAATTCAAGAGAGTACCAAGAAACAACAAAAGGTTTGAAACCCCCTAGACCCATCTTGTGATATTACAATGGATATGTAATTGTCGTTTTTTGTTGCTATAAAGATCAAAATAAGTAGTCAAGATAGAGTAAAGTCTGTCTAGTCCTGTTCGACCTCTCATCACTCTCCTACAAGAATTCAGTATTCAGAACTATAATCTACACTAGTAACCGATATTATATCAGTATCTACAACAAAAGAGTTCTTTCCCCTACACATGGTAAACAGGGAGGGAGTAAGGAATGGCCAACTGAGCAAGAGTAGCCAAGAGGCCATCGAATTTTTAGCATCTCCGGCCACTAAGCTATTCCGTGGAGGGTGTACACAAATTCTACACTTCCACATCTTTAACAAGCTTAGACGTTGGCATTCAATGAAGATACCTCATACCAGTCAGCATATGAAACTACATGACAAGGTTCAGGCTTTTCAAAACAATGAAAGATTAAAAAGTTAAAGACGGGGGCTTTACTCAGCATCGTTACAATACTAACTACAAGACTACCTTTCATCACAAGAATTGGCTTCACATAAAAACAACATCCTTAAGCAAATACTAAAAAGACATGCCGGGCAATATTCCAGATGTATTCATAACTGCAGAAACTCAAAACACTATGCATAGATAGTTGAACTGATGACCTATTTTACAACAGTTGTTCATAAAGACCGAGAAACAATTCTTAATCTAAAACTAATAGAAGATCAGCTTGCATCAGGGTTTCTAACAAAATATGACTAGACTTGCAGCTTTTCGTCAAGAAAGCTTCTGCACCCTTCCATCTATGAACTTTCATGTCTGTAATATAAAAATTATTGATTCAACACACAGACTGGTCTAATTATAAATGAAGAAATCAATTTTATACTGCTACTTAATAAATAAACAATTCATTAAAACCAATGGCTGGTCCTATTTGATTGTAAGTTGTAACTACTTTATTACTCAATGATGTAAGTTGAAACAAATTCATTGCATGTAAGAAAATGAAAATGTGTTCTAGATGCATTACTGAACATTACATTACTTAACGAAATTGTAGTTCTGTAAACTGGTGACCCACCGACTACTTTGTGCTGAACAACTACCCCCTGCCCCAACCCAAAGGAAATGAGAGAAGTACAAAAAATGTACAATGTAACCTCCTGATATTGCAGATTGAAACTGTCCACCAACTATATCATGCCATGGACATTGTCAGAGACATGAAGCATAAAAGATACTAGCTAGTTCAAGATACCTTATCTTTAAAATACCAAGGTTATTTCAAAAGTTAAATACCACAGCAATCCACATACAGCTTTGTAATGAAAAAACAATTTCCTGGATTCTCCCCAGGATGTTCTGCTAGCCCTTCTGTTAATTCGTAAGAAATAATTGACCAAGGTTATTTCAAAAGTTAAATACCACAGCAATCCACATACAGCTTTGTAATGAAAAAACAATTTCCTGGATTCTCCCCAGGATGTTCTGCTAGCCCTTCTGTTAATTCGTAAGAAATAATTGACCAAGGTTATTTCAAAAGTTACATACCACAGCAAATCCACATACAGCTTTGTAATGAAAAAACAATTTCCTGGATTCTCCCCAGGATGTTCGGCTAGCCCTTCTGTTAATTCGTAAGAAATAATTGACCAAATACCCCTCAAGCTCAACATTAGCAACCAAGTTAAACATGCATACCTCAACCAAGAATCATCATCCAGAGACAAACTTTATAACAATACAGAGTGTGTTGAGGAGTATGAGAAGAACTCTCAGATATTGAGTTGCATAGATAAGACCAAGTATCTGTCCCTTCAATGAATTTCTCCGGACCCCTGAATATTCCTGGAAGCTCCATCCTCTCGGAGCAAGGAAACGGTCTTCATTCAATATTGCAAGTGCATTTGCAAGAAGCAGGCAACCCTCGAGCAATGTCCACAAACCCATGCCCTGAATTATGTGATATTATATTAGTATCTCCAGAATCTGTCCTCACATCTCACTTTATTTGTATAATCTTTGTAAATCAGCTAAATTGTTAAAAAGATAGCCCAACAACACAAAAGGTTAACAAAATTTAAAATAAATAAATAAAGTATCGAGTAAATATATAGCTATTCAAAATACTACAAAACTAATGGAAGCAATTAACAATTAGTCATAACAAGTCTCTCGAGAGCTATTCTGCTTGCATTTAAGGCTATCTCTAGCCATGAAATGGACCTTTCAAAGAGCAGCTAAATGGACCTTTCAAAGAGCAGTGTGTTTTGCTACAAATTCAGAATCAGGAGCTGGTAGATATCCTAGGATGTTGAATTGAGAAACTCATCCTACCCTCCTCAAACCCACTTGTGGGATTACATTGTGTATGTCGCTGTTGTTGAATTAAGAAATTCCCAACAGTATATTTGGAACTATAGGTGTCTTGGAGTCAGGCATAAAGATAAATCAGTATAGAAAGGAGTTACTAGTAAGTGCTTGAAGAAGCTCACCTCTTGGGAAAAAATATTTGTCTTTGGTGGAAAGCTTACGCTGTTGAGTAGTGTTCTTGAAGGCATCCTACCTACATGACGTCTCTCATGCCTATACTAGCAAGTGTTTAGTAAAAACAATTGACAGCCTTATGAACGAGATTTTATAAGAGGGTAACTCAGACAGGAAAAGATTTCACCTTGTAAATGGAAGCCAGTGATGAGGAACAAAGAAGGTAGTGGTAACACAAGCATCACAATAAGAACTTGTTTAGTGGCTATGGGGACTAAATGATAACAGAGGGGAGTTTTGGAAAGACCTTATTATCACTAAATGTGTTAAAAGGGATATGCGGACGGATTCTTGTGTCACACAAGTTATTTTGCAAAGAAGAGTTACTTTCCAGACTGCATATTGGAAAGACTGCACAGAGCATGTGTCACGGAAGTTATTTTGCACAAAAGAGGTTTTTCCATGTGCAGTAAATGTTTATTACGTGGAGACTCACAAGAATCCATCAGCTATTGGAACTATATTTGATATATTTGGACATTACTTCATAACATTTTGTGGGTTGTTTGGGTGATGCCACGAGATGTTAAAGAATTATATCAGCTTGCAAAGGTAGAGAATTGACAGGAAAAGAATGAAGCTTGGAAGGACCATCCCATTATGCATCATGTGTACCGGTTGGTATGAAAAGAATAGGAGGTGTTTGTTGGGAAAAACAGCACTCAACTTTGGTGCAGGAGTAGCTTGATTAAGTCTCCCAGCTCATTTTTTGGTTCCACTAAAGATGCAAAATAGCAGGGAACTCAATAACACCTACTTGCCCCCATCATATCAATACAATTAACATACCTTATCAAGAAAAAATCAACTTGCTCAAGCATAGAAATCTTAGTATTGGAAATGAAATAAAATGGATACATCCCTACATAGAATTCATGTGTTCCAGGCCAATTATTTTAAGATTGAGGCCTAATTAATTGATTGGCTTCTCAAACACAATTTACCCAAGACCATTCAAGCAATGCTTATGCATCCGACCCATAAGCACGTTGGAATAAAACTGAAAGAAGGAAGAAACAAATTGCCCAACTGTTCATTCATTTGATACTACAGGCATACTCACGAAGAATGAAAGAAGGCATTATAGTCAGAAATACACTCAGATTCAAGTAAATCTATTCTAACAAGTTCGTCTAATCGATAACTAATCGAATTCATGGCTTCAACAGTGATTTTGAGAAATATTTATTTAACCTAAGAACATAAAACTCAAAAACTTCAAATACAAAAAATAATAATCGAATCACACCTTTCACAAGCAGAAATCACACTACGAACTAACGTAAGATTCAATTATAGTGTGTATAGTCTTTTCAACAGATGTTTCTTCATCTTCGATTGTTTCTTTTGAAAAGTAAAAAGACACAATGACGGAACTTACCTGACGACGAGGAAGACGGACGATCGGCGGCAGGCGGCAGGCGGCAACCGGCAACCGGCGGCAGCTCTCGGTGAAATTTGAATGGGAGTTGAGCTTTGGAACCCAGATCTACAATCTGGAAAATACGAATACTTTCGCTAAAGGTCTTAAGTTCCATATTTACTCCATCAGTCCCAATTTACGTCTCGTAGTTTCAATTTTGAAAGATAATTTTTTCTATTATTTTGATGGTATATTCAAATATATCATTTTAAAAGTTTTACAAATACTTTTTATATTTAAAAATTATATAAAAAGAATTATCAATAACAAAAAATAATAATTTGAAAATATATAATAAATCATGGTAACATGTGTTTTATTTGATTTTCAAAATTCAAATTGTGTCATGTAAATTAAGACATAAGATAATATTATCATTTATAGGTAATTGACTTATATTTCATTTATTTTTATTTATCCACAATAAACTTTACACATTTTAAAAAATAATAAATGAAATATATATTTTAGTATAATATTCACACTAATTGATCTAACAAAATTTAATGCACGTGAAAAATGATTTGGGACGAATAATTAATATTGTGGATAAATTTTTTAAAAAATATTGATATACTAAAGTAGACAAGTAAAAATATAAATTTATTTTTATCAAAGTCAAAGCCACGATCCAAATTATTTATCCAAATGTCTCGCTACTAAACTTCTTCGTCCTTGATATCATTGTAGTATTTATATACTAATACAATATCTATATTTTCTTATGGCATCAACAATAATTAAATAGTTTTTTCATTGAAATACTGCTTGTGCTTCCTTGATGTCATCTGAATATGCAAACTCTGAAGGAATCAAAAGGTAACTATAGAGTATTGTTTCTTCCTTTATCAAAATGTGTGTGTATATATATACACTTTGATGGTATTAAGTAACAATTTAGTAGCATTTGCCTCTTCCTCCTTAATTCCGTTAGAGTATATATATACTATGATGGTATCAAATGCATGGACATATAAGAGTTAAGCGATATAAAAATAAAAAGAAGCCGCTTGTAAATAGTTTTCTTCCCTCGTAGGCACAAGTGTATTATTCAAGGAATTTTCTTACATAACCACTCAAAAATATCTTAATTATCCTTCATAACTATAGTTTGGGTAATTACATTTCGTAATTATAGCTATAGTAGCATTTTGTATAATTCGTGCATCATTTGTATATATTTGTATAATTTGCTATATAATTCTTAATTTTTATACAACATTTGTATATTTTGCTATATAATTCATGCATAATATTTTTACAATTTGCAGTATTTGTGTATTTCACTATACAATTTGATTCACGCACAACGTTTGTATAAATTGCATGAATTGTATAAAACTCAAAACTATATTCGCAGACAACATTTATATAAATAGCGTGAATTATATAAAACTCAAACTACAATTACAATTGAATATTTATGGAAAGCCATAACTAACTCAAACTATAGCTATATTAGCTAATTAACGAATATATGTTTGCTTATCCATGTAATATTCACCTTTTTTTTTTCCTTCAAGTTAAATTCCTCATCAAAAAAGTCCATACAAAACATTAGGCCCACATCCATTAGATTGATCAGCCCAACTAAAAAGCCCACGAACTCTTCTTTAGTGGGCTATATCAGGCTCCTCTTCCTCCGTTTTCTTGTTGAGAAAGAAGAGAATCCCTTTACAGAGACTGAGAAGGAAAAACTCTGAACAGAGATCGAACATGGATCCAAAGCTTACAGAGGTTTCACAGACTTTCGAGCGATTCAAAGCTGCTTTTGTGCGTAACGATTTTGATACTTGCACTAGGCTACTCTCTCAGCTCAAGGTAATCGCATCAAATCATCATCTATCGTTGCTCAAACTCGTTTAAACCCTAGCTTTTTTTGTTCTAAATTTTGCTCGCTTCGTGAAAAATGTGATCTGGTTAGTAGTGTTACTCCTCAATTGGCTTGATATCACGTGTTTATGGTGATAATTATAGTGATTTATATGCCCATTTTATGTGGAACGGTTTGGATGCTTTTATTGGCTACTGTCTTAGCTCAGGAAAACTCAAACCCATGAAAACATAGCTGTTACTGTCATAATTTAGCTCTTGTAATGAAATGTATCGTCATCAAATGATTTCTGTTCTATTGCCTTAAAAATATTCCCACTATAGCCCCCAAGGCTTTAATTCAACATAAAGGAAGTACAATGTTAGATGCATGTCAGGCACACATCGCAAGTTTGAATCTCATTGAGGAGTCAAGTTTGGTATTCAAGTAGTAGGGCAGAGGTATGAGTACATACTACAAGTGTCAAACTTGTGCTCCAACAGGGATGGACCAATTAACCCTCAGGGAATTTCTTGTTTATAAAAAATCTTCTTCTTTATGATAACCGTCATGGTCATATTCAAGCTAATACTTTGATAATTGTGTCCATGTTGTGTAACGTTTAACATGAGCAATTAACATGAAACAACTTTGGAACTTGCTTCAAGATTTACCTTGGTGAGAGATGAGATAGCAATATGTTATAGATCAAATTGAATGTTGGAACCTAAAAAAGCTTCAAATGGGAGATATATTCAATTTACAAAGTCAGTCCTATATCATATTTTCCCTTGAACATATACAAAAGGAGAAAATGGAGGGCTAGATATATTTTATGACCAGGTCTTGCAACAAGCTGGACTAATCCACTGATAAGTCTGAGATGTAGAGAACCTCTGGCTTTAGAGAAATTCGAAATTAAGTATTGGAATGAGATTAGCCACACAAAGTGGAACTTATATAAGGAGTCAGTATATTCAACTTTTAATTTGAGTTTGTGACATAGTTGATTGACTGAGTAGTAAGGTACCAAATGTATATTGTCTTTGTGAGATTCAAGATATTAGCAATGGCTTTTCTACCTTGTGTTTTCTTACTTTTCATCATAAAGGACGTATCTACTTCGTCAAGATTGGTTGTCGTAATTTTTTTTTACAACTTTGAGTTATTTATTTTGACATTTTAGGTTCTTCTGACCACATTCACGAGTTTGCCTCCCCTATTCCAAGAAATGTCGAATGCCATCCAAGAGTTGACAATTGCAAGTAATGTTGTGCAATCTTATTTATCTTATTTTTGTTTCATTATGTTACTTAATTGCTCTGAAGGTTCTGGTGGTTTGTCGCTGATTGTGTATCTATGGATTTTGAGTACATTGTTTTGGAGATACAACGTTCAGTTTCTTCCATTAATATATCATATGATCTACAGTTGGAAGAGTAATGTGAAGGAGTCATGCTTTTTTAAAAAAAAAAGAAAAAAAAAGAAAAAGCGAACTAGGAAAAGGAATAGCGGGTTTGAACAAATTGATGCATTTGTTACCTAATTAAAAGTAAAATAGAAAATATTCTTCAATAATGCAGAGCATGTATTCCATGGGGTCATCTAAATATAGGGCACTTTTCTTCTTGTTAAGTGGGATGAAGTGAAGCCATTTCAGTGTATTTCTGCGACTCTAGGAAAGATAAAACTTGTTTGCTTGCTTGTTGTTATTATTATTATTATTTTCTTTTTTGCCGTTTTCTTTTCTGTTTTGAGTTCAAGAATTAACCCACTGAGTTGGTATCAAGAAGGGGGCATTGTGTGTATATGTCAATCCTCATCTACTTTCCTAGAGCGAATAAGCCAAAAGTTGCTTTAGAACAGTTATAATTCTCTTTGGATTTTTTTGCAGTACCTTGTTGGTACTTGCTTCAATAAAGTTACATTCTGCCAGGGCGGTCTTTGATCTAGTGGTAAGAGCACAACTCACAGTCTGCGGTTTAGGCGCAATTAATGTGCTCAAACTCTGCTCAGATAAAGCCTGGTAGTTGAGTGGAGAAGAGTAGAGGGCCAAGT
Source organism: Solanum virginianum (assembly GCA_000787875.1). NCBI lineage: Eukaryota > Viridiplantae > Streptophyta > Magnoliopsida > Solanales > Solanaceae > Solanum > Solanum virginianum. The sequence continues at coordinate 48,328 of DF360347.1, read as the reverse complement.
CCATTATCCACCGTTTTTCAGCCATACTTCAGTGACCCTCTGGGATTTCTCAGTTTTTTTAAAAATTACATTACCTTATTAAATAAACCACCATCTGGCACAAGAAAGTGAATCCTACAACTGCTGAACCTAAGACCAATTATAGTTCGAAAAAAATTTAAATTCTGTGTTTGTTTCTCTGCTGAGAAAGCTAATTTAAGCATTTGTCATCAAGCTTTGTTAAGATTTAAGAAAGACACTGCATATTGTATTTGGAAGGATAATACTTGATTGTCTGTTCAGTCTGTTATAATATTCACGTTTACTTATTCTTGAGATTGTTGGCTTACTAATACTCTGTGATTGATTTAAGCAATGTGTATTTAAAGCTTGGTGAATTTATGATTCTTACACTGTCTCATTAATAATGTTCAATGGTATATCTATTCGCAGGAGATATTTACGAGCATGCAGTTGTTTTATCTGTGCAGATGGAGGACCAGGATGCTTTTGAAAGGGACTTCTTTCAGCTAAAACCGTATTACACAGATGCACGGTAACTACTTCTCAAGCTTTAATTCCATACACCATTTCATTCTTCTGTACTTATTTTGAGAAAAGCGGAAAGCAAATACATATATCAAGTGTGGCAGAGTTTGATATCTAGATCTCTTTCCTGCTAGCTTTGGAACCCCAATTTCAACTTAAATGATACTTAGGGTGAGGGAAAAAAAATGTCTTAGAGCATAGTTGGATGGTGTATGTTTATGTCATTCTGGTTATTCTTGTGATATCTTTGCCCTTGTCGTAGTATGATATGCTGGCTGAGTCTGTTTATAGATGCATATCAATTGGACTGAAAAGAGGGTGCTCCTCTTTTATTTCTTGTGATGCAGTGGCCGCCTTCCAGCTTCCCCCCAGGAATACCCTATCTTAGGTCTCAACCTTCTGCGGCTACTTGTTCAGAACAGAATTGCTGAATTCCACACTGAACTTGAGTTACTTTCTCAAAGTGCTTTGGACAACCCATGTATAAAGCATGCTGTCGAATTAGAGCAATCCTTCATGGAAGGGGCTTACCACCGGGTGTTGAGTGCACGGCAGACTGTGCCTGATGCAACCTATGCTTATTTTATGGATCTGCTTGCAAAGACTGTGAGGTAAATTGATTTGCTTCGCTCATAATTTTCCCTACTCTCCGGTGCCTGGGAAGGAATTTCCTTAATAACATTTTGTTGGATTGTTATTTGCTAACCTTGATATTTTTTTGTCCACTGGCACAGTTACAATCATGTTAGTGGGTCACTTATTGCTTGATTAAAAGAGTTAGAGCTTTTAAGGATTAATCAGAGCTACGGGGAATACTTTCTGCTGAAGAAATTATGCAATTGCAAGTAACATAAAGAAAGTTGGAATATAGTACTGTAATTAGATATATAAATTCACTTTTCTCCTCCTCCTGAATTTTCCTTATTCCTTGCACTACTAAGTTAAAAAACCAACGGTGACAAAATATAAGCATCTGTTATTCCTTTCGATCCATAAGCACCAAAAAATGGTAGCTGAGACTTGGGATTGGCTGCCAACCTTTTTTTTTTTGCCGATAATTACCTTATACCATTGGCATCAGCTTTTATAAGTATCCATAATACTGTAGGGCATGTGCCAATATTCCCGAAAAGACAGGAACATACTCCACATGTTAGCTGCAACTGCACAATGTAAAAATAAATCACTGGAGTCTTCTGGGTGTTGCAGATACACGTAGCATCTGCTGCTGACATATAAGCACCCATTTTGATTAGATTCTCATGTGTTAGTAGACATCCCCTTCTTAAGTATTGTCTAGCTGAAACATGCTTGTCAGAATTTTGATTTTCCATGTTAGCATCCATGACCATTCTTCAATGATGCTATTGGTCTTCTGTTCCTGTGGGTAGCAGGACTTTACCGAAAATATACCAATCCGATATTCCAAGTGGCCGAGTCTTTTACATTTAGAAACAGTCTTAACGCCTTCCAGTCTTGTAAGTAGATCTGTCAGCTCCTCCAGTTCTCAATCATGGAAATTCCTCCTGAAGGGAAGATTCTGATTGCTTCTATTTAGAAAAACACCCACAACAGTGTCGAGAGGGATGAAGCAAACGGTGATGTGAGGCTTGCCACTCAACCTATCTCCACGAGGGAAAGCTTTAAGTATCTGGGGTCTATCATCCAAAACAGTGGTGATATCGACGTTGATGTCACACACCGTATTGGAGCGGCATGGACCAAATGGAGACTGGCTTCTGGAGTATTATGCGATAAGAAGATACCACCTAAACTCAAAGGTAAGTTTTACAGATTGGTGGTTAGACCATCTTTGCTGTATGGGGCAGAATGTTGGCCTATCAAAAATGCACATGTCCAGAAGATGCACGTTGTAGAGATGAGGATGTTGAGATGGATGTGTGGGCATAGCAGGAGCGATAAGGTT
>DF360347.1:30111-40321 GCA_000787875.1 Solanum virginianum | reverse complement strand
TTCATATTATGATATGAAGAGTTACCTACTTGATCGAACAACATTCAGACGAATCAAGTAGATTTTTGCTTAGACCATGTTAAATTTAAAATTTTGTCTCGACCTTGAATTAGCATGTTAACTTTTGGTGATCATATATACTGTATACTGTCAATGTATATTACTTATACTCTTTGTGTTTTTGGCAAATTTAGGACTTGAAGAATTTAAGGAAACAGTTATACTCTGCTGCTGAATATTTTGAGTCATCTTATGGAGAAAATGAACACAAAACATTGTGAGAAATTGAATTATTTGTTGAAATTTTTTTTAATTAATCAATTTTGGAGATGAGGGTTTTCCAGAAACAGCCTCTCGATCTCTATGAGGTGGTGGTAAGGTCTGCGCACATTTTTACTCTCCCCAGATCCCACTTGTGGGATTGTACTGGGTATGCTGTTGTTGTTGTTGGAGACGAGGGTCTTTCGGAGACAACCTCTCTATCTCTATGAGGTAGTGGTAAGGTCTGCATATATTTTACCCTCCCCAAACCCCACCTGTGGAATTTCACTGGATGTGTTATCGTTGTTGTTGTAATCAATTTTGGATATTCAGAATTCATTGTTTGTTTTTTGGTTAAAAATGTTTACAGAGTGATAGAGACTTTGAAAGATTATGTGAGTAAAGCTCTAGTTAGTAGTGTGGACCATTTGGGCTCTGTGGCAAGTAAATTAAATAACTTCTTGGAAGAAAAAGTTGATGAATTTTCTATGACAAAGCTTCGATTTTCGTGCATGGAACAGGTAAATACTTAACTTATATACATTGACAGCATAAAACATTCATATATATAATCAACCCCGACTTGCTTGGGATTGTGGCATAGTGATTATTGTTGTTGTCGTTATACTGGTAGTATAATGAATTTTTTATGTAATGAGTCTTATTTTTGAGTATAACCATCTTATTTTTTATGAACGGTTATTTGTAGTTACTCTTTTAGGCCATCTCCCCAGACCCCACTTGTGGGATTTCACTGGGTATGTTGTTGTTGTTGTACTCTTTTAGGCCATCTGGTATATGGTAAGAAGTTAATGGAATTAGTTATATGAACCATTATTATCCATATTGCTCTATTTAAGTCCGTCTATAATCCAATATTATTAGTTTCTTTATCAGTAGAATTTCCTAACTTGTTATTTTTCTTTTTGTGTTCATTCTTTTTATTAGAAATTGCAAACATGTCAAGAAATTGTTGATCGAAGTGGCCTTTTGCAACAATCTTTGATAATTTTGACTCCAAAGCAACATAAGCGTTACGTAAATTCAGGCAATTATCTTGTTCCCTCATCTTCATTGTTATTGTATTGATGTTAAAGATTCAAGGACAGATCGGATCTACAGTGTTGGTTACAGGTTCACGTGAATTGAACAACTTCTTTAGACCATGTGTATATATTAAGAAATTTGGTAAAATATTTGATCGTGAACTCTGTTATTAGAGTTGTTGTAGAAACCCATAAGCTTTTTCAAATCCTGAATCCATCTCCGATTACAATAATTTCATTGACAATGTTCACATTTTGCAGCTACAGAGACGCAACCTGCAGTTCTAAAACCAAGACAAAGAAATAAGGAACACCAAAAGTTTTCTCAAGAGGACTTGCGGCTACCTAAGCATGGTAACATTATTTGCCATATTCTTGATCTCTAAACGCCTGTGAATTTTGGTGAATCGTGTGATCATCTCATCTAAAAGTTATGTTGCTCGAATCCTCTAAAAGATGTTGCAGCACCGGTATTAGATCCTCTAAAAATATTATTGGAGGATCTGACACATATGGGAATATTTTTAAAGGATCTGATTAACATAGTCTAAAAGATTAAGCCGTTAGAAGGAGCACATTTTTCTTTACATTCTTAATTATATCTTCAATAGCTTAAACTTTTAGATGAGACAGCCATAGAATTTAAATGAGCGGGCGTTTTAAAATAAAAGGAAGTTAAATAAGATTAAAAGTGTAATCTCTTTGACAATTTAAACTTTCAGATAAGACCATCATACAATTTACCGATTTATTTAAATCTTTTCCCTTATGTATATTCTTTTTAACTTTTTTTTGGTCCTTTCTCTCTTGATATTAGGTGATTGTTTTCTTCATCCTTTTCAAGCTCTACCATCATTGCCTCATCCATCTAAACTAAAGTACATGTAAGTTTTTTTTTTCAATAAATTAGGATGCTCTTTATGACTTTTTTTTCTTGTCTTCAAAATTAGTAACAATTTTAAAATTGAAACAGAAAAAAGCCTCCCAAGATTTCATGGACAGATGCTTCTCCAAACCCTCTTAACTTCTCATTTACAAGGGTTGGATCCACCAAAGAAGTTGGTAAGTACAACTTAAGTAATTTAACACGGATTTAACTTATACGCACTGACAATGTAAATTTTGTTTGGTAATCTGCCATATTTTCCATGTTATTAATCCTGTTTTTTGTTGTTTTTGCTACTAGTTATCGTTTAGGTGATCTGATAGTATAACTTTTTTTTATGTTATCAGTGTGTAGAAGTTAAACTCGATTAACATATTCAACAATGAAACAGGGAAAAGATCAGTTTCACCACTCAAATTTGGTCTCAAGACTTCTGTATCTGTCAATAGTAGATCAGTTTCTCCTCTCGTTCGTTTTGGATCCGCTGTAAGCAGATCAATTTCACCCAGCACTTCCAATGTTAAACCAAGGGTAAGAACTTCTATCATGCAATCAAGCTATGTTACTCGGGCTCTCCAAAAATATTGTTGTACTCGTGGTGGATCCTCCAAAACTGCATTAATTTTGAGGATCAGGTTGACATTCACCTATCAACATTATTGAAGAGTCTGAGCATCGTAGTTGAATCATGTACATTGTTAGTTCATGCTTAAGTGTCATCCTTATATGTTCTTGGGTAATGACAGTGTCCATCTGAGCCACGGAGGGCGATTTCAATGCCCATGGAAAGAAACAGAGGAATGGATATGCAAGAATATGCCAGAAAGAGTAAGCATTTACTTACAGCATTCCTTGGTCGTCATGGTCATGGTCAGGGATCAAGAAAGGCAGGTATACCTTCAAAATACCACGACGATAGATGATGAAATCATTAAATAAAGATATCGTTAAGTTTTCCCGAGCTAAAAGTAGAACAGGTTACAAAGTATATGGTAACTTGGCTTACTGCATGATGAACCAAAGATATGAAAATGCAAGGCAGAAGAAAGTTCAATAACTATGTAAAATGTAAACTACTATATGTAATTGAAAGTTCATTGCCTTTCATCTTGTGACCATATCAAATCGTTTATGTAATTACTCCCTTCATTTCAATTTATATGATACAATTTAGACAGATTTTGAGAGTCAAACTTTTTTATTTTGATCATAAATTTAGAGATACAAAAAAGATATCTTACATATTTAAAACTTACATAAAACACACTATAAGTCACAAGTATTAACAATTTAATCTTTCATGTCATATCTTGTGCGAGTTGAAAGAGAAATAGATCTTATCAACCAATTCCAAACGAATTGAATATAAATTTTGGGTTTTGATCATTGTGATACTCTTATTTATCTCTTTATATGAACTTTCTTATATTACATATAGATATTGACAATATTGTAATTCAATTTACATTAGCATCTTGAACTGGACGAATAATATATATATTATTTGAGTAGTCTTACTCCAACGTAATATGGACATATCCTCACATCAGACAAAAATTACCAAGACCAGTAACAAGAATATCCACAATCAATAGTAATTGTGAAGTGACTACAAGTCTACAACCATTAGAAAAGCCTTGCATTTGGTACTATCCTGACAAATGGAAAAGAACAAAACGATATAACAATAATCCTAGTCAAATCCAAGATCAAAACTCGGAAAATTGTCCATTTTGCTCGCACTAGTGTCATGCTCAGATTTTATCTTAGTTGAGATACAAGGAAACTGCGGAGCAGAATCATTTACAGCATCACCGATCACATCAGGAAATCCCTCTTGCCATTGGGTATCCATCTGCTTGTTATCCACAGCAGCCTAAGGAAAACAGCAGATACTGTCAGAAAAAAGTATTGGTGGTAGACCTGATAGTAATTCTCGTCACGCAGAAACAATGATATAATTTGCATTAGTGAATCTCCTCTAAAAGATGTTGCAGCACCGGTATTAGATCCTCTAAAAATATTATTGGAGGATCTGACACATATGGGAATATTTTTAAAGGATCTGATTAACATAGTCTAAAAGATTAAGCAATCTTCTACTGTTAAAATCTGATTGGCATACATATAATGAATGCCTAGTAGTTTCCATCAAAAACCAATACTCTTTTAACTCTAAGTTCCTTTATTCTCCTTTGTTCCAAACACCCTTTTCTTCCCCTGCTTTTTGTTTTTTGAAATTGGTAATGTTTTCTTCCCCTACTTTTCAATGCATATTCCCTCTTGGCCTGTAATTCAAGGAACAGGGAGTTCAATGGCTTACCTTGTTGGACGTATGAGTTAAGGTGCAGACATCTGTTAATGCAGGCATTGAGCCACTATGATTATCTGCATGGATAGAAACAAACGACAGCAAATTAGTTAATACTATGTCTAGTCTATTCTTATGTCATTTAGCAAAACAATTTTGGTCCCAAATAAATGTCGCTTTTGGCAACCAAAAGGCATTAATAGTTTTTTCTTTTCATACCACCATCGCTCTAATAAATGGTCTACACAATTTTCTAAAAAATCTCAGCAATAGTATACTCATTTTTTAGGAGAAATGATTTTCTTAATGGGTGTACCAAAATCTTTTAAGACATTAAAAACGGACAGGAGGGAAGTAGGAAACTGATATGTTGGTATGTGTTCTTGAGGATTCTTGCCTTGGTGGGAGACTGAGTCAGATGCTTTCTTGATTTCTGAAATTTTGTTAGACCGGTCATGGCAAAGTATTTCAACTGCTTGACGCTTAGAGTCTGACTCAGGAATTGCCAAATGCTTGTGCTTTGCAGTTGGAGACCTCTCTGCGAGAGTGTAATCTATATCACACGACCCCATATCCGCTGCTGCCAATCTGGAAAGAATTCATTCAAACCCAACATAACAAGTACTAGTTAACATAGACCAGTGCTATAAAAAGCAAAAAGTGCAAAAAAGCGACAAGGTCCATGGAATTTGATGCGAAAAGCGAGAAGTGAAGCTCACACTAGCAAAGCACATAAGTTACGAAAGGCTAATAAATATCAAATCTCTATGAATTCAGTTGCAATTGAAATAACTAATTTCAGCATCCATTATATAATGATGTCATATTAATCCAGCTCCTCATAGTTGTGATTCAAAGAAGCCACTGATTCTTGTTGGAATCACTTTGTACAGACTTCTCTGAAGTCCATGGCTTCACTTACTGAAGTGATAACCTCTCACTTTGTGTTCACTTCATGGCTAAGATGGATTTTCATAACACAACCATAGACGCATCAGCAGACAAAGTTGACAACTAAAGGGGGCTTAGCTGTAATATAATCATTTTTAAGAAACAAATTTCAGTACTTACCCTGTAGACAAGCCTGATGAATGAGTATGAGATACTCTTTGGTTGGCACAATCCAATGATTGGGATATGCCATCCAATTGGACTGCATCAGCAACTTTCATCTCTGAGATGTTCCTATTGTTGCTATGGGTCGTGATAATTTCTTCTTCCCTGTGTTCTGGTGAACTACCTTCGGCATTGAAGTCTTGCGGGAGATGTTCCTCTGTATGACTCTTAACAACACTGCAAACAGTACTTGATGACTGCAGTAGTTGGCATTTGTCGGTATATGTGTTGTCCCTTACTGTAACAGCACCTTCCGAAGTGACGGGTTTTTTCAAAATGGACAAGATTTCATGGGCTGCATGAGGCATATAGCATCAGAAATTAAAAATATGTATTTACTAGAGTGACAGAAAGAAAACGCTATAGGCCGTACTTGCAAAATAAGTTACTCGATGAAAAGCATAAATGCATGTCTAACTCATAAGTTGAACTGGATAAATATACACCAGTCGTTGATATTTATCTTTATATAGTATTAACTTGGAGATTACTGACTGATTTAGTATCGACCTAAGCTGGTCTCTATCACAAACATTAAGCCAAAGGCAGCTCAGTGTTATCCCCAAAGAAAAAAATATGAAAGACATACATTGTCAATAACACAAATGTACAACAGTGGAAACAAAATCCATTTCCATTGATTTTTTTTATTAAGCTAAAAGGGAGTAATTACTGTCAGCATGTTCATTAGCATAAGAAGAAAGAAAACATGTCATATCTACTTATCATAAAAACAAAACATTAGTTTAAGGAGGTATTCATCCTTTTGGGGATTTCATTTTGATGACGCCATATCACTATTTTCCCAAACAAACCCTATGACTTGCTTAGTCCAAAAAAAAAATGCAGTTTGCTGACACTATGTTTGGTCCAAAAAGCATAGTTTACAGGAGAGAAACAACTGATGATTTACTTCTGGTTATTTGCTGCGAACATGGGGGTCCAAAAAGCTGCTATACAGGAGAATAAAAAATTCAAACCACCAGAGTTTTTGACTTTAAGCATCATATAATCAAACCCTTCCACTTGTACTTTTGAGAATCCAAATTTCAAATCCCTCCATTTTTACACCTTCCAACAAGGGATTTGCACTCTTTTTCTTCCTCTCCCCCATCATTCACCTTTTACCTCAATCAAACATCACAAAACGATTTAAACAGTTATTCTTTAACTCCAATGCAACTCTTTACCCCCAAACAGTAATTCTTTAACTCCAGTACAACTCTTTACCCCCACATTCTGTTTTGCTGATTCTGTTCTTGTTTCTCTGTTTGCATCAGTTCTCCACATTTGTGCTAACTCTATCGCTCCCCCCTTGTCATAAGTGGTTGACATTTGTTCCTTTTTTGTTTAGTTAGAGAGTTTACTTTAGAAATTAGTCGTCATGATTTTCTTATGACCTACATATGCCACTTTTTGAATAGAAAAAACATTTCTTAAGTTATGGCAACTAGCGTGTAAGATTTTCAGGAACTAATCCAAGGTAAAGAGGCTCAGAAAACTATAAGTCCACGAATTCAAGAGTGCAGGTGCTTTTAAAGAGCCTTCAAAAGTTTCTGCATGGATTAAACATTTTTAAAGCCTCTTTGATCCAGCCTAAGGAGTGTGACACATACAACTCGATATGATTAAATAATTTAATTTGTCGTCTTAAAATTAGGAGTTCCATTGGTTAACAACAATGGCTGAAAGTCCTGAACGAATCATCCTGACCATATCTTCTGGAGAAAAGTTAAATTCTGCTCTTGAGAAGGAAAAGACCGACAGCTTACCTGTACGAATAGAGTTAATTTTGAATATCCTACAACTCGTAGTGTTGTTAACACTTGCCATCTTTGAATCCAGATGTTCCAGTGAACAAGCTCCAACTCGAGGTTCCCCTGTTAAGGAATGCCAATTAGAAGCTGAAAAAGTGAGCATAAAGAAAATTCTAGATTTTGACAGTAAAATTATGAGTTTTATAGCTGGTAATATACCTTTCTGATTTTGTAATCATGTCTGATACTATGAAACAACATGCTATAAAAGGTAGCGGGGGAAGGAGAAGTTGCTGCTATTACTTATTGATATCTAAATACTTGTGAAAGTACTAAAGTTTCATAGCAGAAGCATAATAGAAGTGCATGTAAAGTTGAAGTAAGCAAATAAAAGACAAGATTGCTTTGTTTCTGGAGATCAACATCATTTTAACACTAAATTTCCAACAGACTTACTATTAGGAATTGGCTTGTTAGAGGATACTCTCCTACTTAAATTTATATTGTCAAGTCCAGATATTTTAATGTCAGATTGTCCATGCTCTTGGGAAGAAGCACCATTTTGAGATTTTCCTGCAAATAGCAATGAAATCAGGTCCATAAACATAGAGTTGTCAAGAAAGTAAGAGCATGTGACTGCTGAATGACCAACTTTACCTTACTGATTGAAGAGAGCGAGAGTATTAGCCATGTAGCATAGAAAATTACCTTCTAGACTTGTCCTTATGTCACCAACGTCAACCAGGTAATTTGGCAGATTCAATGTAGTTCCCGTTAAGACATGTTCTGATGACTTGAGAAACCTTCGGCACAATATGATCCCATCTTCTGTAAGTAGAGTAACCTGGCTTGTTTGTGGTGTGTGTTTATGTCAGAACCAGCTAATAAGATTGCGATCTGTAATATCATCAGCTAAATATTTTGATTGATGTTTGAGGATAATCCAAATTAGAAAGTCAAAAAATAGTCGGTCAGTTAATGCTGAAAATCTGAACCAATTCTTGATGCAAAGATTTAGATACCTGATTGATTATCTTCCAAAAATCTTTGTAGTCATAAAAATACTAGCAGATAAAAAGCTAAGATAAGAGCAGACATGCTAATCAACCAAATCCTTGGCAAACTTGACAAAGATGAACCAAATTACAGTAGCAGGAAGTGTGTGTGGATAGACTAACCTGAGATTGGTAAGAACCACAGGATGTAAGTCTAAGGATTCCATTACTGTACTTTTTTGCCCTCTGAGTTATTTGAGTAGTATACATGGCATCCCATTCTGCAAAAAACGTATAGAATAGTAGTTTAAGAACAAGTCCTGGAGGTTGTCCAATAACTGGTGGCACTCCATCCTGCATCTTTTGACCTATTTTAACATGATACTAAGTTTAAGAGTAGAATTCATTGTTCACTGGTGTCAGAAGATGATGGATCCAGAAATAGAATGAAAGATCAACATTGGATTGAAATGTTGTTAGGTATGCAAGTTCTAAATAATTCAAGTGGCACGCTAATAAAGTTCAGACTGTTATACATAGATGACTAAACATGAAGGGTCGTTTACACCAATACAGAGACTAAGAAAAAGTTCTCATTTTAAGATAGCGGACAACTTGTTAAAATAGCATAAAAGCATAGTGGACAACTTGTTCAAAAAGCCTGAGAGTGAAACATGATAATCAAATTCAAAATATACAAACAATATTTTCAGAAAGCTGGCCCATCCAAAACTAAAGGCATGGAAATTTCAAAATTCCATTTATAAGTCCAAGATAATAGGATGTGCAAAACTAGATAGTCGTAGAAAACATCTATTATAGGGTAGAGTACCTACATGAGCATCAAACGCATTATTTTTATCTTAATGGATTTTTATTTTTGACAAAGTCAGACCTACCAGCTGGAAACTTATTACGGACAGCGACTTCCCCGTGTATCTGTCCTCTTTTCCCAAGATCCAGGATATGTTTTCCTTGAGGATCACTGATGTCCTTTTGAGGCTTTTTGTCACCCTCGCATTCTCCTACCTCCACTAAATGGCCATCAAATGTTACCGATTCACCAGACGTGATTCTCTCGCTCTTTCTGAGAAACCTGCTATCTAGGAGTCTCCTGGTTGCATCATACAGCATGATCTAGAAACAATCAGCAACCCACTTTATTCAGAAAACAAGCAATATAAGGATATAATTGAACATAAACTACACACTTTCTACTAGAAAAATTAGAAAGAAAGAAATCAATCTTTCACAAAGTTTTACAGCTACAGTTCAGATAAGCTAGTAGAGAAACCAATCTTTTCAACATCAAGAACAACATGTGCCGAAAATAAAAATAAAGAACAGCATCAAATCAATAAACAACTGCGAAAACAAAAGAGAGAATGTTGAAGCAGATCTGAGAGTTGTGTGATAATGTGTGGGACATTGGTCAAAAGAATATGAAATTTTTTCTGTTTGGTGTCTATAGCTTATTTACTATCAATTCATATTTTAGCTCAAATGTATCTTGTTTCTTGCCTCCCTTACAACCGACTCTAACATCCATTATTTTTCTCTTTTCTCTCTCGTTCCCCTTCCTCTTGCTCCACCCGTAATTCCCTGGCAATACCTTGTGGTTCTTGGTATGTAGACCTTAACTTGGAAGTCCAGAAGTTAACAAATAGGAGTAACAATTTTTGGTACAGATCAAAAAGGTACTTCTAATGCATGCCTTGATCAGAAATATGAAACTTGAGGTCATATTCACCTTCAAAGTTGAAACCAAAATCCAGTTAAGAAATATATGTATGCTAGAAGTTCCCAAATATTCAAAATACAACATCGCTCTTGCATTA
>DF360347.1:2117-30091 GCA_000787875.1 Solanum virginianum | reverse complement strand
CATTAGCAAGATTCTGCAAAGGAATTTTATTGCATATACAGGATAATATTTAACATTGCTCTCATAAGAAAGCCAAAAAAAAAAAAAGCTTTTTGCTTTGGCCAAGGGGGGGGGAGCTTAAGGTTGGTGATGCAACTCTAATACATATTATAAGACTAAACAAAAAAAGGAGCAACATATACTTTTTGAAGTCCAAACACACAGATGTTAGTGACAGGCTGAAGCAGACCAGTGGAAGGTGTTCAATACGTACAGGTTAGATGAGAAATAATTGCAAAAACCAACCTGCTTACAATGTGAGCTAGACATCACAAGTTGTAAAAACCCATCATGGAACTTCTTTGCCTTTTGAGTCATCTGCGTTGTGTACAATACCTGCCATTCTGTGTTAATAACCAAAATAGAAACTCATTCTCAGAAAATACTAAAAGACGGAAAGTAAATGCAATCTGTGAGCTGAATTTTCAAATCCAGTAGTGGAAACATGAGAGCCTGCTTTACTTGTATTATCACCTCAAATTAGCTTATTCATTCTACTAGAGCACGTTCTAAGAGAAGAAGGTACTAGTGTATTCTGATAGTAGTCTGGTCTAGATATTGTTCAAAGTACAATTCTGATTTGAAGAAAGGACTTTTGTTAAGAGTACATTACACCCCAAGTAAAGCAAATCAAGGTTGTATTACTTCGATGAAATCTTGTCTTAGTTCATCCAAGTGAGGGTTTGACAGGCACCTCCTGTATATTTATTTTTTTTAAAAAACTCCAAAATGAATACATGAACAAGAGGACCAGAGAAACGGACATCATCATAACCTAATGAAACGATGAACAAGCTCTTTATATATGAACAAACTCATGCTTTACCAAGAGAATATGTGCCTAATAAGACTAGTTGTGTATGGGTACATAAAGAAACATCCAGCTATGCAGTGGTTTTTAAAATGAAATGGGAGGGATGCATCTCTTGTTATAGACTGAACATAAGATTATGAAGTTCATGAAGAATGAATATAAGAACCATTCTGAAAGAATTTTCATGTTTTGCCTTATAGTTTCAAATGTTCTCTTACTTTCATAGACAATGAGTGAATCAAGAAAAAGTACTCAGTAAATGCTATAGAAGTGCTTCAGCAATTCAGTTCAGAAAATTGGACAGACTAAAAGAGAAACTGGATCTACTAAATTTGGACTACAGGAAGTAAAATTATCAAAGTTTCTAAGCTTGAAACAAGAAAATTATTTACCATAAAATGCACCAAATAATAGTTAACACAATTGCTGCAAAAGTATTTTTCCAACCTTCTGTGCTTGACTTCGTCATTTCAAGGGAACCTGGAGAAGAACTATATTTGCGTACTTCATTCTTCTTGAACTCTGCAAATTGAAATTTGTCACTGAAACAGTTCACTCTCGGAACAGTAACAGGCAAAATAAATCAGATAGACTAATAAAGATCAGCTTGAACTTTCAAACTCATATTAAGCCCACTAGGGCCATAATCTCACAATAAGAGACTCAGTGATAGGAAATCTGTGTTTGTACCGGCCCTCATGAATTATGTTGTGAACTTCATCATGTCAGAAACAGCGACGGAAGAAATAAAACAATAAAACATTGTATAGCAGAACAAAAATCATCTGACAGACCTCTGATAATCTTTTGTGATGGGCTTAGGGTACTTGGCAATGCTTTCCTTTTCCCCAGATTAGATTTCCTATTATCTGAGGGAAAAAGAAGAAAATGTTGCAAAAAGGACGAACATGTGCCGAAAATAAAAATAAAGAACAGCATCAAATCAATAAACAACTGCGAAAACAAAAGAGAGAATGTTGAAGGGTACCAGCAGCAGCTGATCTTTTTCCAGAATGCAGTAGCCCAGATTCCTCAGGAACTTCCTTTTTCATCAGTTTAGTATTTAATATGGGTATAGGTTTGTAATCACCATGAGGATCACCAATATCAACAAGGTAAGAATCAAATGCCAGTGTTTTGCCTGCTTTGACATCATTATCACTCTTCAAAATCTTAACGGCTAACAGCTTCTCACAATCATCATAGAGCATTACCTGTATAAGAACCACAACTTTTTTTATGTTACACATAATTGCTAGATGATGTATTTTATTAAAACAATATATGGAACTGACATTGCACTTAATTTACATCTTAAATAAAACATATGAAGTACAGACTCATTGTCAAAAAGGAGCAATGAGCTGTTCGCACTCACTAACGTAACTTTCCAGATCAGCCTCTGATTTCAAGACAATTTTTTTCCCTCAAATTAATTGAAACTGCACATAACTTACATCTTAAATGAAACATACAAAGTCCAGACTCATTGTCAAAAAGGAGCAACATACAAAGTCCAGACTCATTGTCAAAAAGGAGCAATGAGCATAGTGCTGTCACACTCACTGACCTAAATTCCCAGATCAGCCTCTGATTTCAAGTCAAATTTGTATCAACTCCAACAACTGATTAATTTACTTTATTTTTCTCAAACTACTCAAAACTGCACACGATGTACATCTTAAATAAAACGTAAGAAGTCCAGACTCATTGTCAAAAAGAAGCAACGAACAAACTAATTCGTGCTCACTAACGTAAATTCCCAGATCAATCTCTGATTTCAAGTCAAATTTGTATTAACTCCCAACAACTGATTAATTTATTTTTTTCTTCAAATTACTTGAAACTGCACATAATTTACATCTTAAATTAAGCATACAATGTCCAGACTCGTTGTCAGAAAAGGACCAATGAGCACAGTGCTATCACTGACATAAATTCCCCGATCAGCCTCTGGTTTTCAAGACAAATTTGTAATTACTTCCAGACAGCTGGTTGCATCTTAAATAAATCATACAGAAGTCCAGACTCATTGTCAAACAGGATCAATGAGCACAGTGCAAATTCGCACTCACCAACATAAATTCTCAGATCAACCTGATGTCAACTCAAACGCAACAATAACTCCCAAACAACTGGCTAATTTACCCCCCAAAAAAAAACTCAAATTACTTGAAACGTGATATCTGCCAAAATGGAATTCTTAGCAGATACTTCAACCAATTTCAAGATGTGTATAAACAAGCAAATGGATCTGAAAATGGGAAATCTGAGGCGGAAATAAGAAAACACACCTTGTGGCTGGAGTATTGAAGCTCTAAGAATCCATCGTGATAAACTTTTCGCTTCTGGTTGAGATGCTTAGTGTACGTAACGCTCCATTTCTTCTTCACATCTCCCATTTTCGCCGACGGCCGAGGAGATATCAATTCGGCGATTACTTTCTCTCGGAATACGACAGATGATTCTAGAAACTTCGAGAGAAAAGTGAATTTAGTGTGAAATGTAGGCGGGAATTATGTGATGGTATATATAGCTGAATATTCAAAATGTTAAAGAAAATAAATTTCAAATGAATTTTTATACCTAATAAGTAGTTAATAGGATTCCCTCCGTTTCATTTTAATTGTAATAATTTTTATCTTTGAAATAAAATTATATAAAATTTAATTGATATTGTAAGATAACCTTTTATCATATTAATATAAAAAAATACAATCAATAATATTTTTTATAGTTTTGTAATACCTAATTTTTATTTTAAAATAGCAAATTAATTTAATTTGATTTAATTTTGAAAATTAATCAAATTGACTTTGAAAAATGTAGCATTGCAATTGAAATGGAACGGAAGGAAAACTAATTAGACTGTAAGTTGATTTTCATTGTAAAAGCAATTGACGACAATAATAACATACCCATTATAGTTTCATATAATAAAGTCTCAGATGAATAAAGTATATCTTACCTTTATCTCACGAGTGAGTTAGAGAAGTTGCTTCTGATAGATTCTCGACTTAAGACAAGAACAATTTAGAAAAAACCATGAAAGTATAAAACATAATTAAATAAAATAACAAAAACAACAAATAGTGATAGAGTAATACTAGTATAATAATAATCTTATATTCAAAGTATTAAACTACACACAAAAATAAGTAATTATCTAAATTGAAAAACAAAAAAAAAACTACAAGATTAATACTACGTCTATTAGCAAGGGCAACTATTTAATATACTTATATCAACTAAAACAGTTTAGTCTAAAACTCCTAACATAATTTGTGTCCTCCCAAACTTTTTTTATCTTAGATCATGTCTTTAATAAGCTACAATTGTGCTATTTTCTATCTAATCAATTTTTTTAACACTTTTTGATCTAGCTTCATCGTTGTGTCTTTTAATTTATTCATTAATAAAATTACATAAATTTGTCTGTTTCTTATTGTACATTTTTTTTGTATCAATTGTGAGCACAAGATGAACTAGAATAAGAAAAAAACTAAATTCTCGAGTTAAGAATAATAATAAAATGGTAACTTATATCGTTAAGAATATGAGACCTAGAAAAAATTATAATATTTGATATTATATTATTAGTTGGGGAGAATATTAGTAGCTTAACTGGTTGTGTATCTGAAATTTCACCTTGTTGGTGTGAGTTTGATTCTCCACCTTGTGATACATAAATTTTTTTCTTAAATTTAAGAGAAGATAACATAATGGCGAATCGAACTCTCACCAACAAGGTGAGAGTTCAATTAACTAACCAACTGAGCTACCATAATTATCTGACATAAGTTGGTTTAATATTTATTATATAATACATAAAACACGTGTATATATAAATTGATTTTCACAAAAAGAGCTTTGAATAAATGTCCGACTCTTTACCTCTCAGCTCCTAAATGAAACAATGAATAATATGAATATGTGATAACGAGTATCAAGAACCAATTTCTTTTCAAATTATTCATTTTTCTCCTTTCTTGTATATAGTTTTTAATGAAATAAATTAGAAAATGAAGAACATTGTCAAAAGGGTAACGTAGAAATTAGTCAACTACTATATCAATTTTATGACTAATTAATTCAAATTTGCATCAAAGAATTTTATTTAGAAAAACCTATAATATTTGATATTATATTACTAGTTGGGGAGAATATTAGTAACACGGTTGGTTGGTTATCTAAACTTTCACCTTGTTGGCGTGAGTTCGATTCTTCACCTTCATATGCCCACTGAGCGCCCATGCCGGCCGGCTACAAACACATGATATTGTATAGATGAAAGTTCAATTAGTCAATCAACTGAGCTACCATGATTGCCCGACATAAATTAGTTTAATATTTATTATATAATATATAAAACACATGTATATATAAATTGATTTTCATAAAAAGAGTTTTGAATGAATGTTCGACTCTTTACCTCTCAGCCACTCAATAAAACAATGAATAATATGAATATGTGATAACTAGTATCAAGAACCAATTTCTTTCCAAATTATTTATTTTTCTCCTTTCTAGTGTATTATATATAGATTTTAATGAAATTAATTAAAAAATAAAGAACATTGTCAAAAGGGTAATCTATGTCATTTTATGACTAATTAAGTAGTTGGGAAGAACATTAGTAGCTCGGTTGGTTGACTATTTGAACTTTTACCTTGTTGGCGTGAGTTTGATTCTCCACCTTGTGACATACAATTTTCCCCCCCTTAAATTGGAGAGAAATCACATAGTGGAGAATCAAACTCTCACCAACAAGATGAAAGTCCAATTAACCAACTAACTGAGCTATCATGATTACCCAACATAAATTGGTTTAATATTTATTATATAATATATAAAACACGTGTATATATAAATTAATTTTCATAAAAAGAGTTTTGAATGAATGTCCGTCTCTTTACCTCTCAGCCACTAAATAAAACAATGAATAATATGAATACGTAATAATGAGTACCAAGAACCAATTTCTTTCCAAATTATTTATTTTTCTCCTTTCCTGTACATAGATTTTAATGAAATTAATTAAAAAATGGTAACGCAAAAATTAGTCAACTATTATATCATTTTATGATTAATTAATTCAAATTGGCATAATTTTTTATTTGTTTATATAATAAAGACCACAACATATTTACAATTTTCAAGGTTGTGGTCTTTATTATATAAATAAAATTATATGATATAAAAAACGTGTATATATGGATTGATTTTTCATTAAAAGAGTTGATAACTTGAGATTGAAGATCTTATTCTCTAGATCTATTCCAAAATAGAATACAAATAGTATGAATATATGATACTGAGTAGGCAAAAAATAAAATTTACCAACTTTCTCTCTTTTTTTTACCACATGTATGAATTTTAATGAATAAAGTGAAAAAAGGAGAATATCGTAAATATCAATCAATTATTATATTATTTTATTAATTTAAATTTATGTTAAAAAATTTTCTAACGATAATTTTAGAATTTATAAAAAATCTCTAAATAAAGATAGAAAGAATATTTAGAATTCTACAAAAATCACGTGGCAGCTTTTCCTACACGTTAAACTGTAATTTAAAATATTTTTTCAGTAAATTTGGGTTGAGGCAATGGTAAATTTGTGTAATTAAATAATTGTATAACAAAAATGACTTTCTATGTTAATTATATATAAATATAAATTAATTAAAGCATTCAATAAGTTCGAGAAAAAGGAAAAAAAGAAGAGTCATAAGTTCGCCGGAGATATTCAATTCAACGATTCGCTCCACCGCCGGTGACTCCACCACACCGAGACATGGCGATGCAAACCGGCGTCGCCACTTCCAAAGTACTCATACTCGTCGGCGCAGGTGATTTCTCCGAATATATATATGTACAGTTCATCTGTTAATATTCCATTTATAGTTGTTTTACTTCTAGCAGTCAACTAAAAGGAGGAAGGAAGAAAGCGATATTCGTTTTGCTTCTGAAGCTCTAGGAAAATAGCTTAGGTCAGCTGATAATTTAGAAATTGGAACCTTGATCTAACAGAAAGTGATTGTTTGTGTAATTTTATTACTAGTAATGAATAATCAACTATGCTTCAATCCCAAATAGTTAAGGTGGACTATAAGAGTCCTCTATATTAATTTTGTTTTGTTGAGCTACTACAATATTCAGAGAATTCATTGTAGGTTATTTTTACATGTTCTGGTGAGCTACTACAGTATTCATAGGTTATTTTTATACTGGCGTTTAAACTAGTATCTGAAACTTCCTTTATATCTGGTCTTGAGGGCTTTAGAATTAGAAGGAACAATAAACGGGTGGGTGTGGATGGGAAGCTTTAATTGATATAAGGAGCCCCTTCTCGGACAGGAAAGTGAACGAGAATGGACAGGTAGTTGTGTTTGATTCAAGGATCTTATTGGGCAGAGAGAATTCTTCTACCATGTTGCAGTTTATCTGGGGGACCCCCAAACCCCAGCGGAGTTACTTTTGATACTACCCTAGAGCAGAAATTTTATTAGAATACAGATATCGTCGTGTTTTTGTAGGCGCTCATTGGTGTAGCACGGACTAGCCATGCGTGCCACCATGCACCCATGCTGCACGCCGACATATGCCCACTGAGCGCCCATGCCGGCCGGCTACAAACACATGATATTGTATGTTGGGGGAGAAAGCAGTCTTGATTATTGGCATCTTCAAGTTCTGTAGCAGTTTTGATCTGAGTTATAGTTCCTTCAAATCTCCATAGTTCTTCCTTTTGGGGCGTGACTAATTTGGTTGTGCTGTAGGTTTGACTGGATCAGTAACTCTAGCAACTTGAGAAGAATCCAGTATTCAAAGGTAGTGAGTGAATCCATAATCCATAATCCACACCATTAACATGTCTCTTTACATTTTCTATATATTCTGTTTCCAATACTATTGGCTCTCATTGCGTATTTGTTGGATCTGCTTTGCTTATGATGCTACATTCCCTTACTGAAGTTTCATTTACAAGCAGCTCATAGTAGCAGTACTACGCCTACTAATAAGGGCAACAAGCCGATACACTCCTACTTACTCGTACGGGTGCACTCTAACCCCCTAACCTTCTATTCTAATTCATGTCCTCCACACCTTCCTATCTAAAGTCATGTCCTCGGTAAGCTGCAATTGCGTCATGTCCTATCTAATCACAACTCCCTAATATTTCTTCGATCTACCTCTGCCTTTTTCTGAATCCATCCATTAATCAAATGCATAAATATGACTTTTACTGTACATTCTTTTGTATTAATATTGATCACTAGATCAATTAGAATGAGAAAAATTAAACTAAAATCTCGAGTTAAGACTAATAGAATGGTAAAATCCTATGACAATTTTGGATATGAGGGCTTTGGAAAAACTCTTTAATTATTCGATATAATTTTATTAGTTTGGGAGAACATTCCTCTCTATCTCTATGAGGTAGTGGTAAGATCTGCGTACATTTTACCCTCCAAAGACCCCACCTATGGGATTTCACTGGGTATGTTGTTGTAGTTTGGGAGAACATTAGTAGCTCGGTTGGTTGAGTATTTGAACTTTCACCTGGTTAGCAAGAGTTCACTCCTTCACCTTGTAACATACATATTCTTTTTCTTAAATTGGAGAGGAGATTACAAGGTGGCAAATTAAATTGTCAATAATAAGGTGGGAGTTCAATTAGCTAACCAACATTACCCGAAATGAATATATTCAATATTTTATAATATAATATAATATTATATAAAAGATTTGTATATATAGATTGATTTTCGTCGAAAGATATTTTAATGAATGCCCGGCTCTCTAGTTTCGCTCCTAAATAGAATATTAAATAGTGTGAATATGTGATAATGAGCTGGCAAAAACCAATTTCCTGACTTATTTGTCCTTCTCTTTTTCTCGTGTATGGATTTTAATGAATAAATTGAAAAAGGGTAATGTCTACACTAGTCAAAGGGGAAATGTCATACAATTGTTTTCCCATCCTCATTGTGGAATAAAAATAACACCATATTGGAATAAGTTATTCTGCGATTTCGTTCCAGCCAGACATAAAATAAACTCATCCTAAAATTAATATTAAAATTAGTTATTCCTTATCTCTCTTACCAAACACCTAATTGAAATACTTTTCCCAGTAAATTCGGGTTCATACTATGGTAAATTTGTGTATTTAAACCATTGCATAACAAACAACTTTCTATATTAAGGCATTCAATAAGTTCGAGAAATAGGAAAAAAGAAAAGGTATAAGTTCATCAGAGATATTAAAATTCAACAATTCGCTCCAGCGCCGGCGGCTCCACCACACCGAAATATAGCGGTGCAAACCGGCGTTGCCACTTCCAAAGTACTCATACTCGTCAACATAGGTGATTTCTCTGAATATGTATACAATTCCATCAGTTCATACCATTTATAACTTTTTTACTTCTAGCTGTCAATCATAAAGAAGGAAGAAAGGAAGAAAGAGAGATTTGTTTTGGTTCTGTGGCTCGAGGAAACTAAATTAGTTTCGCTCCGCTGATAATTTGAAACCTTTAATCTAATAGAAAGTGATCGTGTAGGTAGCTTGTTACTAGCAATGAACAATCGACTATGCCGCAATCCCAAATAGTTAAATTGGACTATAAGGGTCCTCTATATTTATTTTTGTTCTATTAAGCTACTACAGTAATCAGAGAATTCATTGTAGGCTATTTTTACACTGGCCTTCAAAACTAGTATCTGAAGGAAACTAAAGATGTGGGTGTGGGAGCTTTAATTGAAGTATGGAGCCCCTTCTTATACAGGAAAGAGAACGAGAATGGGCAGGTAGTTAATGGATAAATATGCTCTTCCTGATTCTCCACAGGGTTGGTCATTTTCTGATGTAATGTATGTCACAAAGCATAATATGGCCAATGCTGTTGCATCTGTATTTGATTCAAGGATCTTATGCGGCAGAGTGAACTCTTCTATCATGTAGCATTTTATCTGGTGGACTCCCACCCCTAGTAGAGTAACTTTTAATACTACCCTAGAGCAGAAATTTTATTTGGACTTAAGACAATAAATTAGATTGGGGGGGAAGCAGTCTGAGAAGTTTTGTCGCAGTTCTGATATGAGTTAATAGTTCCTTCAAATCTCTATAGGTTCTTCCTTTTGGGGTGTGACTAATTTGGTTGTACTGTAGGTTTGACTGGGTCAGTGATATTGAAGAGTGGACGATTATCTGATCTGATCACACAGCTTCAGGAGCTGATAAATGGTGTGAATGCAGCTGAGACATCACCTGGTAAATATGACACTGCTCTTCTAGCAGCTCAGGTACTACATTTATCTTTTTGTTAGTGTTACATTTATCTTCTGCTTATCAAAGCAGATTGATAGGATGTTTTGAAGGAAAAGAAGACTAAGGTAAAAAGCATACAATTTTATTCAAGAAATCATCTAATATGATACTTAAAATTTAGTAGCACAAGGTAGAAGGGGGGAATAATCAAAAGATCAGGGGAAGACAGTTAGATATGTCACAGTGTGTGTCATAAAATATACAGGAGAGATTATTTTGTTGACCTAAAATAAATAAATAAGAGAGCCTTCTTTGTAATAGTTTAAGCTTTTAATAAGGTAGTCATACAATTCAACATGGTCGCATAGTACATGACGTCCTTGTTTTGAGTTCACCTCTATCCATTAGCGAAAAAATATTATACGCTTGTGCATCAAGAAAAAAACAGAATAGGTGTCTTGGCAACCTTGATAAATAAATAAAAGCATCTCATTTCTAATGACTAAAGCTTTTATACGAGCTGGTTAGTGGTTATTAAGAAATGGGCATTGGGCCTAACTCAACCCCAAAAGTTAGCTCAAGAGGTGAGAATTGTCCAAGACCATATAAAAAATCCAATTTTCCTTCCAATTGCTGGTGTGGGACTCCTCACACACACAGCCCTCACTCTCAAGGCTGGACATCTAAAGTGTGGGCAATTTCATATGAGGGGCCAAGATCGGTAAACCATGTCTTGAGATGGGCCTGACTTTGATACCATGTTTAAAAAATGGACGCTGGGCCTAACTCGGCCTGAAAAGCTAGCTCAAGAGTCGAGCATTGTACAAGAGCATATAAAGGGTCCAAATTCCTTTCACAGTGATGTGGACTCTTCATGATGGTCAATAAAATTTCAACAACGTTGAAGCATTACTCTTACCAAAATATGTTTCACTGATGAACTTGATTTTTGCGCGTTAATGTGCATGGCATTTAATGTAGCATTGATATTAAAATTGAGTCGGTTATGTATATCTTCTATGTATATGGATAAGTAAGTGGCAAGATAGAGCTCCTGGCTTATGTTAATGTGATCTTGCAAATTAACAAGTGCTTAGCATGTTTTTTATATAACTCCACTTGTTACCTCATCCAAGCCTTTCTTGGTTCTGATGTTGCCTTTAGATTCGACAATTAGCACAAGAGATTCGGGAGATGAGCATATCAAATCCAATTACTATTTTCAATAAGGATTCTTCCTCTAGTGGTAGGTTTCTGTCTTTTTATTGCTCACTTTAAATTGTGTCTGCTATCTTAGTGCCTGTGCTGAATTCTCTAGAATGGAGACAGCAATTCTTAAATGGACGCCGAAAATTAAGTTTTGGATTATGTAACACCCTCCAATTACGATGCCTGTTTTCAATCTCTCTGTATCACTGTTTTTCAACCTTTCTTCTTCCCATTTTCTCTTTAATTCTTCTACTTTGGCTTTCTCAAAAAAAAAAAAAAAATGAACGTGGAAGTTCTTTATATCCCTGTTTGTTTTTAGCTTCCTTAATCAAGAGGAATATTTCCTTAATTTCTGTTACCTTTTTTCCAATATTGCTCTTTTTTTATTATTTGTCAAAGAGCACTCCTGCCTCAGTTGGGGATAGAATACTAAGGAATGTAAGTACCCTACTTGTCCTTTATATATGGATGATCTAGTTGAAGTACAGCTGACATGGCTATGAGCCTTTGCTTTTTTAGGGAGCTATGGTTCTTACATTCTTCCAGCTGCCGCAGTTGGGGCGATGGGATATTGTTACATGAAGTGGAAGGCGAGTGTTCCCTGCTGCAGTTTATATCTATTGGCACCCCAAGGGTATTTGTTATATATTTGTTAAAAATAAATATGCTCTTCCTGATTCTCCACAGGGTTGGTCATTTTCTGATGTAATGTATGTCACAAAGCATAATATGGCCAATGCTGTTGCATCTGTATCTAAGCAATTGGAGAACGTATCTGAGGCACTGGCTGTGAGTCAAGAATTGTCAACAGTCTGGATTATTTGTATAATATATGCTAATAACTGTTCTCATACTTTTTCACTTCTATTCTTTTATAGTCTACAAAAAGACATTTGTCTAAGAGGCTGGAAACCTTGGACTGGAAGCTAGATGAGCAAATTGAGATATCAAACCTTATTACTACTGATGTAAGGAGAATAAAATTTCTTACCTTTCTCCTTTTAACTTTGTTGTATTAGGAATTATTCTTTTGTCTTATGTGACAAGTAGTTTCTTGTAACTCATGTTTCCACACCAGCACACTAAAGGAAAGTTATCTCAGTTATAGCAAAAAAAAAAAAACACGTGGGATTGAGGTATCGATCAAGTGCTTTGTCAAAACTTGAGAGACGTATAAACTGAAAATTACTGGGAGGACCTTGCCAATATGACCTGAATTTTGTTGGTTGCATGTAAAACTAATTACCAGAAATATATCTTATAAAGGTAAAGGTTACGGCGAGAAAATAATTATGACTGGCACTTGCTTGAATATCTTAGTCATAGACTTTATGTATCGAGAGACTGGCAGACTTTCTTTGTGCTTAACATCAGATGTTTCTTGATGCAGGTGAGAGATGTTAAGGCTAATCTACATCAAATTGGTTGTGATATAAACTTAATCTATGACATGGTGTCTGGATTGGTGAGTATGTTGCTTGACAAATTGTACTAATTTGCTGGTAAAAAGCTGCTGGCTGGTCATTTTGTAATCTTTCAGTTGTTCAATTTGGCAGGAAGGGAAGATTGAGCTTCTTGAGAGCAACCAGGTGAATATCTGTATATGTCTGCAACATACTTTTTGCCTCTTCTTCCTATGTTCTGTCTATTACTATTGCAGTTGAATCACATTGTGCTTGTTTGATTTTCCCCGCCCCACAGGATGTGACTAATTCTGGTTTGTGGTACTTGTGCCAAGCTGCTGCGGGCATTAAGGATGGTCAAAATACTAAAGTTATTCAGGTATGTTTATGTTAATAGATGAAAGCCTTTCAACTATTGTTGTCCTTCCTCTTTGTTCACTTTCTGCCTCTCATAAGTAATACAAGCAGTGTTGTAAGGCTTTTCTTGTCTTTTCTCCCTTGCGTTTTGAATGAGCATTGCATTTCTAATTAAGGCTGTGATTAATGGCTACCACTGTCTTTTTCCATTCTGCGGAACATTGACTTTCTCCCTTGGTGCTTGGCAAATTATCCTATAAGATTCACTTGAAAGGACTTGGTAACTGACCTAAACCATAAAATCTGTAATTATGCTACTGCTAAGAAGAACTTTGGCATCTTTCCATGATATCTGATGATCACTTGATTGTAATCAAGAAAAAACCCGACCTCTTGGAAATTGTGGTGTTTGTTACTCCAATTTGTTGGTGATGCATTAAAAAATAGAACTGCAGTTTTGCTGTTGGGCAAAATATTCCATTTGTCGTTCTTCATATTCCTATTTTCAAAACATAAAGTTGTATTCTGATTTTGTCAATTGGAATTTCGGAAAGGGCATCGAGGCTAAACTGATAGAGCATTCAAAGGTGACTCCAAAGGAAAATTCTGTGAAGGTACATCAACTCTTGAACCTGTTTAGCTGGATTTAGCCGTCCTTTCAATGCTTCACAAGGTCTAATCATACATATTGTAATTTAGGGACTTGAGTTCATTGTCGAATCTAATGAATCAAATGTGCCACCAAAATCAGTTTCGGATACAGAAGGAAAAGATCTTAGTGACAATTTTGCCAAAGGTCCTGTTGCTAGCAAAATGAGGATTCACAGATCCTATCCAGTCGGGTTGTCTTTAACAAAGAGCGTGTTGGGTCCAGGATTCTGATCTCAACTCTTCTTCTATTCAAAGTTGGATTACATGGATGTGATTACCCGATTCATTTAGTTTATATTGATTCATGGCTGGTCGATTTGTGGCCTCGATCACATACAACATTATACAATACATACAAGGTTCTCTTTTTTTTCCCTTTCCATTTAAATGTCATATAAAGCTGTATTTGTAACAATACAATAAATGCATTTCATTTTGGTCATTTGATTTGGAGCCAAATTTGTCAACGGGTGACTTCTGGCAGAGTGTTTTACTGTAGTTTCTTGCCCTTATATGTTTTTTGTACTTCAATACGCTTGTACGCTTTACCCTTCTCAGACTCCACTTACAAAATTACTATGTTTTTGTTGGGTAACTTCTGGGCAGAACGTGGCTTATCAAGGTTGAAAACTCAATTTTGATTTTTTCTGGAAATAACTTTTTCTCAGCGCAGTTTACTTTCCTATAGCAGTATGTTGGACATTATAAATCTATACCATATTGGCATTTCTGTTGCCAAATGTTGTGGGCTAAACTAGAGATGTATCCAAAGATTTGAGCGTTCCCTTCTGGATTTTGGTTTTAATTGTTTGTCGAATGTTTTAACAGAAGTAACTAAAGGCCATCGAATTAATGCTTATCAGTTACTTTAATCAGCTAATCCAAACAGGTTCTGGATCATGTTTCCCATCATCAACTGCCCATCGAATTGTAATTTGTATCTGTAGTTCAAATCTAAACTTAGGTTATGTTGGAACAGATGTGAAACATTTTATCCTATGAATCTGAAATACAGACCAACTCCTACATTCACCCTTTTAAGATTTCAAATTTTCAACTCTACAGTTCAGAAAACGTGTCGTAGCAGCTGGATATGAGGAGACTCAGATTCATACAGTTCACACCACAAGAGCAATGGAGCAATCACGCAATTTGGCATTTCCAACATCTCCAAACAAGACGAAGCATTAGTTCATCCCTCTAGATCATACTGAGAGTGCACTCATATCATCGGTGCTGACTAGTTTGAGATCGATCCATATTGTCCGACTCCAACTAATTTGGGATTAAAAGAAAGTTGTAACCAAAAAAAATATTAACTATCACCATAACCAAAAAAAATATTAACTATCACCATCTAAGTTAAGGCCAAAAAAAGAACAAAAATGTCTGGATCGATGATACAAATATGGCAGATTCTTCGATAGCTCATACATCCTTTCTCTTCTTTGCAAGTCCTTCGCAACATCTCCCAAAATAAAGTGAGAAAAGAAAGGACTACAATATTACGAGATAAATGGATCTAAGATCTCTAAAACAGTTTGAAGAAATTGAAATGTTGCCTCCTGACACTATCTCTTCTTTTTACCACCCTTGCCGGACTTTGAAGAACCAGCTGCAGAGGAGGCTGCGGACTCCTGCTTCTTAGTCCTATTAGGATGTCTTCGAACCAACTCTGCAACATTGATCATCAGCTGTTTCCCTGCAATATACAACCCTAGAAAGTTTTACTGCCAGTTCAATTATTAAGTTCTAGAAAGGAAAACAAGTTGCACCAAAACCATCATTTAAAGTTGACTGTGTCACATGTTCTTCAACTGATGAGACATCCGTGTCACATGTTTTCTTTCAGAACACAACAATGTCTTTCATTATTCAAAAAAGAAAACATATGTGCACATTCATGAACAAAGACCAAGTCGGTGTAGAAAAAGAAACATGTACAAGAAGCGTGTCCAGCTCTCAACTGAATCCATCAATAGTAATTTATGCTTGTAGGAGATGCTGGGTTACTCACTCCTAAAGTATAGAAGTTCATATTCTCATGCTACCTATATGCCCGAGACCCAAACTACCCCAGTATCACAGAAGCTCCTTCACAGCCAATTAAGAATATTAAAGTCAAAAAAAAGATTAAGAAAGCATTCCCCAATTCCTTGTATGAAAAATAGTCCAGTAAAGCTCTTGTTTTTCTGCTGATGTCTTCCATTTTGATAGATTACCCAAACTGCAATAAAAAAGATTAATAATATCTCAAATAGCACGGTCGTATCCCATCAGCCTTTATGAGGTAATCTTTTACAAATGAATTAAAAACTCCCTTCTTTATTTGGTCCAGACACACCTCTATTTCCCAACTTCCACTTCTCATATCACATATCATTACCTGTAGCATAGCTTCTAGTTAAGCAACAAGGACATCACAAACACACTCTCCATTTCTATCAATGGAAGAAGTTCTGATGTTAGGTTATTGTAGACTGAGTGAGCTGGTTCTTTAGTCAAGTACCAATAAATTAGAACTTTTATGCGACTAGAGAGTGTTTGGGTGAGCTTGACCAGCTTATAAGCACTTCTTGGCTTATCTATGCATTTGGTAAGCACCAGAAATGTTTTATAAGCATCACACCCTTTACATTTTATCCCTAAGTTCTTTTGTAATCTCTGAAATGCTCTGCCCAAGAACAAAATTCCTATGATCTCTCTTTATCATTTCCGTCATTCATCATTGTGTATGTAAAGAATACTTCTATCAATTTATAGTTTTTAAATCTAACTTAAAGAACATTTCAATCATTTTAAGGAAAAAAAAGAAGCTACTTATCATCAATTTCATCATCCAATCACGTAATTGCTTATTAAAATTTGCTTTAGCACCTAAAAGTGTTTCTAAACAGTTGATGATTATTAACTATTCTTAATCAGCTAATCTAAACAAGCTCTAGATCATTTTTACTATCCTCAACTTCATGGAAATCCACCAACCTGGAGACACAAATCCTGTTATATACTCGCACCACGCCTTCATTCATCCTCCTACTTCTATAAACTCAAATTATGCTATATACTCACACCATGCACTCATCATTCATCCTCCTACTAAAATCACATTTAGCACCTAAAATGTTCTTCTAACAGTTAATGCTTATCAGTTACTTTAATCAGCTAATCCAAACAGGTTCTGGATCATGTTTCCCATCATCAACTGCATGGAAATCCGCCAACTTGGGGACATAAATACTACTATATACTCACACCACACCTTCATTCATCCTCCTACATCTATGTATTCTTCACAACCATGTTTATCCCTAACCACAGGAAAACCAATAATATTGAGAATCGACGTTCTGTTTGGGTTTGTATAAAATTGGTTTATACAAGTTGCCACCTGTTGTTTTTCTTGAAAGAAAATAAACTTAACAAGGAAAAAGAACCATTGTCTATCTTTCTTCATGCATTCTCCTCCATAGAAGAATCCACCAGATCTTCATAAGCATTTCCAGATAATACCAAACAGTTGGGGATAAAAACATAGTCATGATGCTATACTTACATCACGTCTGATGTTTGTTGAAAGCCTTATCAGTAAAAGTGTAAGGACATGTGTACAATTTAAAGGAACTCTAGCCTTCGAGAATCTCCTTTTTAATGGGTAAATAATATATTGTATAAAATAGTTGCACCAGACCAGTGTAGTCTTAGAGAATTTCACACAGACAAATTAGAGTATTGGCATGAATGTAACCAAATAGGGATCGATATGATATAAATTATTCATATACCCCCACTAGTTTGGGATTGAGTCATAGTACATTTTCTTCTTTGTTGTTGACCAGCATTCTTATGATGCAGTCTATTCCAATTGCACTATGCACAACTGCCAAAGATAACATCAATTAAGAATGGTGGCTACAGCTTCACAAAATGGTATGGTATTCACTTCCATTTGAAATATTTAGCGCTTTTCATCTATATAACTTTTCCAAATTCAAGAGCAGACCATTTTCGCATGAATCAAACAAGCTCAATGTTTAAAGCTTAAAACAGCAATTCAACAAGGTACAAAGTTACTCAACATGCTTTCCCAAAAGCTTCAAGCAATGTTCTTACGTGAGGAAATCACAGGATTGTAAGGGGTTCCATCTTCCCGCTTCAGCAAAAATCTCACTCTTCCTCTTTGCATGAAATCCCGCGGATATGCCTTATCAAGCTGTTACAACCATTCCAGAATATAACTATAAGCAAATATTTTTCTCAGTCTTATATGTTCACTAATTCAATAGTTCAGAAAACATCAATGAAAACAGTTATGCTCGCAAATTGCCATGTTTTTCTTTGAAGGCACATCACGTCTTTTAACTAAGGATGCTTCAGACATCACCACAATTAACTTATTTTGAACAAGTAACAAGTACACTTCGTATTTGAACAGCTTACCATCAATTTCATTGCGAGAAACAAAATAAAAGTGCAACATCCTATTTAGAGATTGGCTCCGAGGAGTAAATATTAACCCAACCAATCAGATGGCAATAAATGCCTTTACCATGGTTCAGGAGATTCGGAGAACTTAGAGTGGTCAATTCCAGCTATTATTCAAAATTCTAATCCCAGCACACTTCCCTTTTCCCATTTTTCTTTATCTTCTGTTGCCTAAAGAAAAGAAAAATGAAATACAATGAAATGAAAGGATTCATATATGCAATATCAACTAATTGGTAACTTGGGACTGGGAGTTACTGCACTTGCATTAGTTCCTGTTTTCCATAGTCTAATTATTCTTTTTTTTAATGACTATGGTATCTGGGACACTGCATACACCTCAATTAATTCCTATCTGCTGTCTCCCACCAACATAAGACTTGAATATAGAAAAAAAAAAACACCTTAGCATCTTTGTCCAAGCTGAAATTTGAATCTGCAACCTCATTGTTCTCCCACACTTCATTGATAACTAGGCATCTAGGCCACACCCTTGGGTGCCCATAGTCTAATTATTTTGGATAGGTGTTTGTATGTTCGTGTAGAAATGAGAGACGGAATCAACAGAACTCTAATTTGCCTTTAAAGATGAACTATTTTAGCATTCCAATGAAATGAGCCTGCTTATGACAGATAAATACAGAAGATTCATATCTGACGACCCAACTATTTTGGGATCAATGCATAGTTGAGTGATTGCTATATAGATCTTCTCTTGCCCAATTATCTAGATAGGGCCAATTACACACTAAAACATAAGCACACATACATAATCATACAAAATATAATCTTTGAAACAAGCAAAGCAAAAAATTGAAAAAAAACAAACCTCAATTGCACAAGGAATTTTGAGGAAGTTGCAGCAATCACTAATCTCAGTACAAGTAGGGTTTTCACAAGCTTTTGTCACACAAATTCTTCTTCCTTCCGCTATCGTCTTTTTTGAATTTATATAAACTGGATACAGTATGTTCCACTTCTTGATGTTCTTAATTTCACCATCCATAATTAATAGATCTCTTCAAAATCAAAACCGCAAAACAAAACATTCAATCGATCGAAAAAAAATCCTTAATCATAACAGAAAATTCTGACAAAAACAAGTAAATTAAAGTATACTTATAATCAAATTCACCTTGTAATCAATAAAAATGATGAGCAAAAATGTACCTTGATAAAAGGAGAGAAATGGGGATTGAAACTGTTGATCTGATCGAATGAGAAAGGGCATTTGCAGAATTTCGGACTTTGTTGGTATGAATTGGGCTGGGTCTGTTTTGGGCTTTTTACAGATGATTATGGGCTTTTGTATGTAACGTAGATAATTACCTGAAATGATCGTTCAATCACTTCAATTATAAAAAGAATGATCATCCGTGGTATAAATATATTTACTTAGTGTATATTTCATATATAGTCAATCTATACTCAATTTTTGAGTGTATAATCATATATATATATATAGCGCATAGCTCATGTATGTGTAATCTATATTGTATCGCCAGTGTACACTTCTTATAAATTTTAGCAAGCTATAGTATTGTTATCATACATTTTCTATGATTTTTGACTAACTTTTATATAAATAAAACATGACCGTATTTATTGTGAATTGATCAATTTATTGTATATCTTTTAAATTATCCCCTTGGATATAGTATTTTGTGTGCTCATATAAGCAAAAAAACTTTCTTGTAGTAATTTTTGTTTTAACAATACTTATTTGTTAATTGAAATTGAATCAATAATGCCCATTATGATAGAGTTAATTAATACATTTATCATTAGTAACAATCATTTGTGTAAAATAATAAAGGGTCAAGTAGCCATTCGAGTCCTTCAAAATTGTTTTTGCAATTTGATTGTAATTTTAAGTTCTAACATTCAAGGTGTCACATATTTGGACAAATTAAGTAGGTTGAAACATTTGAACCAACTCCACTTGTTAAAAAGGGTTTTCTAATATTCCCTTTATGATTTAACTAATTCAAATTCTCAGAATTTAATATCAACATCCTTAATTTTTTTAAAAAAATTATAAGTCACATGTTCAACCATTAAAAAAAATAAAAAATATTAAAGCTTTTACGGCAAGTTTCAAATTTCTCCTCTTTGTTTTTTCAAATCAATTTTATATAAATGTCTTGTGTTGCATAATACACGTAGAATAATTTGCATAATGTAAAGTTTTGCCATATAGAATATGTCTACTTGTTCGATTTTATATAATTTTAAGTAACTACTTATATATATCAAAATTAAAAAATATAATTATCAGCTAAAACTAAATTAAAAAAATACATTTACTTAAAGGAATTTTCGCATATAGCCACTCAAAAATACCTTAATTATGCTCCATAGTTATAGTTTGGGTAATTAAATTTTGTAATTATAGTTATAGCAACGTTTGTATGATTCGTGCTATATAATTCACAATTTTTGTACAATGTTTATATATTTCACTATACAATTCGTGCACAATATTTGTACAATTCGTTATATAACTTGCAGTGTTTATATATTTTGCTATATGACAAAATGCGCACACGACGTTTATATAAATCCCGCAAATTATACAAAACTCAAACTGTATTCGCGCACATCATTTTTATAAATCACGCGAATTATACAAAACTAAAACTGTAATTATAATTAAATGTTTTTTACAAGCCATAATTAATTTAGATTATAACTATATTAATTAATTGACTAACATATATTTATTTATCCACGTAATTTTACAGTTTACTTATTATGCCTAAGATAAACTCTTACAAATAGTATTAGTTATTGTGATTATTTAATAAGCTCAGCCGCCAACTCCACTTTGTCTTAAAACTCACGATTAACATAATTATAGAAAAATAAAAATTCATAATCAACCACCCTTTTTACAAATAAATATGTTTGACTATAAAATTATATTCTGTCAAATAAAAGCTAGCTTTCACAATAATAATAATGTGTCTAGGTGATGTGGTGACACACTAAAAAAAAATTGAATCACTTTGATTAATTATAATTAACAGCCGACTTTTCTAATGATTGCTTGTATTAATTACTTTTCTTTTGAAGAATTGATTAAACTAAATAGATTTGTGTGTGGATTATAAAATTGTACTTACGTAATAAACAATCCATGTATGCCAAAACAAATATAAGAAAATTACTCCAAGACTTTAAGGGTGTGTTTGGTTCAGAAGAAACATTTTTAAGAAAATATTTTGTTTTCATATTTGTCTAATCAAAATATTAGGAAAGAGATCATTCAGGAGAAGTTAGGGGTGACTTTTGTAGTAGACAAAATGAGAGAAACGAGATTGTGATGATTTGGACAAATGCTGACACTCTTGTTGGGAGGTGCAAGTGGTTGGATTTAGAGATTACGCGGAGGGGTGGAGGTAGACCGAAAAAGCATTAGGGGAAGATGATTAGACAGAATATGGTGCAACTTTATATCACTGAGGACATGACCTTAGATAGAAAGGAGTGGAGGTCGTGTATTAAGGTAGAAAGTTAGACGACTAGTAGGGGTAGGATGATGTCTGGTCTTGTCATATATAGTAGGTTAGTAAAGGTAGTCATATATATCTTTATATATTGTGTTGTCATTGTCCGTCATTCATTTTGTCACTTTTATTATCTTTACAAATTATTATTTGTTTTCCATTCTAGTCATTTGGTTTCATATCTAGTATTTTCTATTTTTGGGATGATATTTTTGTGATGAGAGTCTTTCGGAAATAACCTCTCTACCTCTATAATGTAGTGGTAAGGTCTACGTACCTTTTATCCTCCCCAGACTTGAAAAATGAAGTTAAAAAAGGACTTATTTTCCATGCAAATTTCGTCTTCGTACCAAACACGACCTAAAAAATCAAAGACATCACGATCATTGAGGAAAAAAATGATATCATGTTTTAGAAATTTATTTAAAATAGTCAAATTGATATATTGGTATTAGAATATATAGTACGTGTAGATAAGCATGAGTTATATAGACTTCTTCAATGGAAGCAAAATATTTAATATGAATTAGGAGTTCCAAAATAAAAGGAGGGTGAAATTAAATTAAACAACACATGTTATTTTAGTTGAGATTTGTTTAAAAATAATATGTTTTCTTCAGGAAGAAGTCATAAGAAGAATTTAATTTTGATTTTGATTTGTCAAAGTTGTTAGATGCCAATTTGACAACTATCAAATTTTATTCTTTTATGAATCCTTTAAAATAAATTTTAAAAAAGAAGAAGATTCTTTTAAATTTTATGGAAGATATATATTCTACCCCCCTACTCCTTGTTGGTCCTCCTATTGGTTGAAGTATATAAAATAATTTATATATTAAAAAATAAAATAAAAATTACAGGACTGTTTTAAACATATTTCATATTATTTTATATACTCTATATATTACATGTTATATTATTTGTTATTGCTATTATTCTCTTTCTTATTATGTTTCAACATGACTATTTTATTTCTATATGTGTTTTCTTTTCGTACTTGACTTTGCTATCCTCTACTAAGCTTATAGTCTATCGATAACTGCCTCCCTACCATTATAAAGTAGAAATAGGCTGTATACATATCATTTTTTTTTCAAACTTTACTTATAAAATTATATTGAGCATGTTATTCCAATTACACACGTTACAGTAGTATGTGCCATGCACGTGCCTAATAAGATTAACTTTTATAGTAATTAGTTATATTTTTTTGTAATATATGCTATAATATTTATATTTGTATGGTTATTTAAAAAGTGAGATAGGAAATAAGTTATAATTTTTTTTTCAAAATTGAAACATAACTTCAAATAAAAATTTAAATTTTTAAGTTCAAACATTGATTTTCAAATAAAGTAAAATTTATTCTGAAAGTTTCAAATCATAATTCTTAAGCCAAACAGATAGTTTCAGAATGAAAAGAATGAGCAACTGCACAAGCAACTTTTTGTCTTTCCACGTCAACAAGAAAAATATGCAATTGCTATAACAATTAAAAAGAATTGTGATAAAATACACCATATTAATTATTGATTTAAAAGATGTCTAAAATTTAAAATGGATGAATAAGATAAATGGAAAGTATAAAATATAAATGAAGTTCACAAAATATTTTTTCGAGTTTCAAACCTACCTTATATATATATATATATATATATATATATATATATATATATATATATAGACTTTTAAAGAAGGGAAAACAAAATAAAAAACGTCAAATTGCTATGCCCACTAACCCACTGTTGTTTACACCATATTTATATCTTTTTTGTGAAAAATATGTTCACATTGCTTTATCAATTTCTTAAGAAAATCTCCAACATAACCTTGTTAAAAATTGTTTAGCTGTAATCTCGTCGTGCCTACTTGTTAATTTATATTTATAATAATGGATCGCAGTTGGACCATTTCTTCATTAAGTTGCGAGAACTAATGCGAGCTTTACCTGGTACTCCGATTTGTAAAATTATAATAGATGTACGTAAGTTGATTTGAATATAATAATTATTTTTTTTTAAAAATAATATTTCTTCTACCCTTTTATGCTACATGAAAACTTTTCTTGTCTCAAATGATATATTCTACTCAATGATTAAAGGTTACGCTAAGAATCAAAACCTCCAATTTTTGTGATTAATAAGTAAAAAAACCAATTAGTATTTTATATAATAAGAAATACTACTACAAGAGATATTGTAGTCAAAGAATTTTATTATTATAATTGTGAATTTAATCCTATTTTATAGACAATAAGTACAAATAAATCTAGAGACACATATTTTGTGGTCCCTTTGTGTTTTTGGCAATTAGTCCATACGCCTAAGTTTCCAAAACAAGACAAAAGAATTGGTGGTAGGCCTCTTTTTTGGAAAGGTAAATATGAAAATGACAAGAAGTTGCTCTTAATTATAAGCTGGAAATTATGTCATGGCCAACTAATTTTTGTTGTACAATGTGCAAATTGCAATAAGGTTACATAATAAAGAAGAAAAAGGGGGAAATGACACTGTTATGAATGAAAATTGTCAAAGAGTCCGCAATGAAGAATGCATACTCCTTCCGCTCACTTTTACTTGTCACTATTTCACTTACTAAAGTTAAATTATATAAACTTTGATCAACATTTTAAGATGTAGTTTTTCATTATATTAATATGAGAAAGATTACAACTTATAGCATTTTTTGTACAATTTTCAACCATCTAAATTTTAGATTTCAGATATTAAATTTAGCTACTTCAATTTAGCTTTAAAGTTTAGTCAAGTTGACCTCAAAAAGTGAAATAGTAACAAGTAAAAATGAATGGAAGGAGTATATGACTATGAGGCATAAAATTAAGGGAGAAGTAAAGAAATGACTAGTATATTCAAGGGTGGAGTCGTGTGACTATAAAAGTTTCTCATTAAGAAAATATAAAAATGTATCCTTTATTTTAAATGAACAAATAAAAAGCTCATCTCGAGGGAAATTAAAATAAATAAGAGAAAGTTGAACATTTGACGAAAGAACGCGAAATTCTTTAAGGTAAAAATATCTAGAAGGGAAGAGAGATGGGGAAATCAGATATCTTACTAGGATTATATAATGTATGATTTCGATCTCAGACACAAAGACCACCTTTAAATACTGTAAATATCATAAATTATTTCGTAATAAAATCAGTTATTGTTAATACCTCCTCTTGATCAATTTCAGACTATCTAATTTTGCCCATTAATTATACAACATTATTGATTATTCCCCCTTTTTGCAATTGATATCACACATATAATTTGCTAACGTTCCAAATGTGATATCCACCTTGACTTCTTGGGTATTTTCATTAATTCTTAACAAACAAAGTGGAATCTACACATTAACTTTTTTCTTTTCTTCATTTTTAATCTTTTTGGCCACTTAGGAAACATAGTAATTAACTCTATAATGCTCACAACACATTCTTTCTTAATTTGTATGTATTAGAATTATTATTTTTTAATAGCTTATACTAAATTAAAAATGACCTCCAATTTTATAATTAAAAGACAAATCTTCACCTACCGAAAGTGATGGCTTTCTTATCTCAATTTCACCAGTTGAGTTTTCCTTAGAACTAATTAATTATGTTATATAAGGCAGGCTTCAACTGTGAAACTGATGTAAATGGCCGCAATATAATTTTTTTTTACTTTTTAACTTAGAAAATTCACCAAAAGATAGCTAGTTGACTAGGACTAACAACAGAAGCAGAGTTACATTCACTCGAGGGTGGTCAGATGAATACCTTTCGTCGGAAAACTTTTTCGAATATATAGGTTAAATATAAATAATTTGATTTATATCAATTGTTGAACACCCTTGATACAAAAATCAGTCACCCATATTCTAAAAGTATGAACACCGTTGACGAAAATATTGACTCCACCACTGACTAACAAGGAGAGAAATTTTTCTTTTATATCTTCTAATTGAGTTGCCAATTGAAGAAAATTAAAGAAAAAAGTTTTTGAGGTAGGTAAACAAACTAAATCTCTGGAAATATCAACTTTTATATAGTGATTTTTTTCTCATCCGATCAGTATTCAATAGCCGCTAATTTAAAATTTAAAAAATATAAATTTTCGTTAAATTTTTTTACTGTAGAATAAATCGATTTATATCAAAGATGACTGATCTATAGTAATATGCATTAAGTGATACTTCCTCTATTTTATATTAGTTATTCACTTCACTATAAATACTTATTTCAAGTTATTTATTAATTTATAGATAAAATTATTTTTTTAAAAACTAAATAAATTTGTAAGATTTGAAAGAAAATTCTTAAAGGACAAATCAGTGAAACTATACTTTTTATTATTTTTATGGAGTAATAAAAGAAAAGTAAACGACCAATGCATGTGAGTGAAGTTAATTATTTACGTAAACCTATTCTCTTGCTCTCACGTGTGACATAGAAAAACGAAAATACATAATGCAAACATTAAGGCTTAAGTATGGTATTT
This sequence comes from Solanum virginianum, assembly GCA_000787875.1. Classification (NCBI taxonomy): domain Eukaryota; kingdom Viridiplantae; phylum Streptophyta; class Magnoliopsida; order Solanales; family Solanaceae; genus Solanum; species Solanum virginianum. The sequence goes on along the minus strand of DF360347.1, from coordinate 3,860 downwards.
CTTTTTTCTTCTCCCCCCTTAGCACGATATGATCACCATCAATATCTCTACTAATTAACCTATTATATCACAAAGCAACCTAATACGCGATTTTCATTCCGTTCTATCTAAAGTCATGTCCTCGATGATATAAAACTGCAATTTCCAAATATCAAATGTGTTCTTTTTTTCTTTTACACGAAGGATGATGATATTTGAGTAAACAATTTATTCACATAATAATAGCTTAAAATATCAAGATACTTTAACTACATTTTTGATAATTAACTCTCACTTATATGATGTGAGATGAATGGGGACCATTTGTTCGATAATGTGAATAAATCGAGCACCAAATAATCAATCAATTATGCTACTAAAATTCACGAATAATAATAGAATATAATGACATATCGTGTTTCTAGAAAGTACGTAGGAATGAGAATTTTTGGAAGGAAGTCCAAAGATAAGATTTAATTTCCATTTTTTCTTAGTGAGGTCAGCACAATCTATGAGGGGTGAAGGATAGAAGGCCACGTGGCAACTGTAGCACCACGTCATCTCTGCCAAGAAATGAAGCACATACCCAATCTTCACAAAGAAAATGACTTAACGCTGCATCTACGAGGTTGCTAGGGTGTTCAATAAAATTTAATTTAGGTTTTTTGAGATTGTATATTTATTTATACATGATTTTATGCTTGGTTTATAACATGCATGTTTTCTAAGAATTGATCACATATTTAAATATTTTAAGAACTAATCTTAGATACAATGCGTCTTGCTTTAGTATTATATTAAAGAAAAATTATTCAAATTTTATAGAAAGTCGAAGGGTCTTGTCTCAATTCAGTGTGAGGTGATTCTTAACAACAAATAATAAAGAAGGAAAAATAAAAAGTATAATTAAGATATTATTTAATTGTAAAAATGAAAATTTCAATAAAATGGTTTAAATTTTATTTTATTTTTTTCTTTTATTTAAGATGATACGTTTAAGTCAAATATTTTTTAAGAACAGATTGTCTATCTTTATGAAATAGTGATAAAATTTAACGTACATTCTACTATTTTCAAACATCACTTATATAGCTTTACTAAATATATTATTATTATTATTATTATTTATTTTAATTTAACATATACTACATAGAGTTATCAATATGTGTGATTGTTATGTGCTTGTACTTACTACTGAAAAATCTAAGGTTTAAAAAGATAAGGATGTCCATTCCTTATCGAGGATGGGCTACGCAAATTATAATTTTTTTTGGTGTATACCAATTAAATGACAAAAATGAGAAGGGACCATTTATATACAGTTGAAGATGATGTAACCTCTTTTTCAAATTTTCAACACGATGGTGATTAATACCCACTCGAATATTGTATTAACAAATGCTCTTCACCTTTTTATATATATTTTCATATTAATATAAAAAGGATTGTAATTTATAGTATTTTTTGTATAACTTTCAACCATTTAAATTTTATATTTCAAATATTAAATTTAACTGCGTACTTCAGTTTAGCTTTGAAGTTTAGTCAAGTTAATCTCAAAAAGTGAAATAGTGACAAGTAAAAGTGAACAGAGAGAGTATCATACTAACTTTTTTTTTTTTAATCTTTTTGTTTTTTTTATCTCCCACAATTAATATGAAATGATATAGATGACGTGCGATAATTTAATGGCAAAATTAGAAATTTCATTAATAATATCTAAGTTTGATAATGTATAAATGTGTTAAAATCTGAGCTATTAAC
>DF360348.1:23193-37585 GCA_000787875.1 Solanum virginianum | reverse complement strand
CCCCCCCCCATGCTACTAATCAAAATTTACATGTTATTATAGTGTATACTTTGGAGGAGCAGGGGAGGGGGGGGGGATGCACATGTAGAAAGAAAATTTGAACTTGATGCAAATGACTAAAATCTCATTTGCTTTATATGATTAACAATTAAATAAAAAATTATTTTATGTTTTAATCCTTATATCTCCGTCAACTGGTAGAGTGACAAGTAATTTTGGTATGTTAAAGGATTCATTATTTTTGAACTCATTGCCTAAATTGCATTTGCAAGTAAAATGGTAATTGAATTAACAATTAAATAAAAAATTATTTTATGTTTTAATCCTTATATCTCCGTCAACTGGTAGAGTGACAAGTAATTTTGGTATGTTAAAGGATTCATTATTTTTGAACTCATTGCCTAAATTGCATTTGCAAGTAAAATGGTAATTGAATTAACAATTAAATAAAAAATTATTTTATGTTTTAATCCTTATATCTCCGTCAACTGGTAGAGTGACAAGTAATTTTGGTATGTTAAAGGATTCATTATTTTTGAACTCATTGCCTAAATTGCATTTGCAAGTAAAATGGTAATTGAACAAACATTGAATAAAACAGTACTTGCAGCTGAATACTTATTCTAGAAAAGTTTATTCTACCTTATTGTATCACGTAATCTTTTAAAAAGTGTTCTAGTGAGCTATTTAAGCTCCGTAACTTTTTTCCGTTGAATCAAAAGAGTATGTCTGTGTATGTATATATAATCATTGAGTTATGTTTGCTTCTAAGACAAAAGTTATTTCCCCACAAGTTTGACTTAGTGAAAATGGCGAAAAGCCAAAAATTATTGTCCATTAATTGCACTTGTTATATGAAAGTCCTTGGGCTAAATCTTGTCTCTAAGACAAGAGTTAGGGATAAGAATCATAGAACATCTCATACATCAAGGCCCAATGTGGTAAGTTTTGCCTATAGGGAGTAACTTGTTATTTTGAAGTTCTTGGTGTAAGTCTTGTCTCCAAGGGAAAAGTTATAGAATACCTCATAAATTAGACATAGTGAAATAATGTAAACTATTTCCCATGAGACATTTTTTTAAAGGACTGAGCTATGTTCTGCCTCTAAGGCAAAAGTTAATGTATTTTTCATAAATTAGACTTATTTAAAATAGTGTAAAATGTTGCTCAAAAGGTGTTAACTTGTTCTTTGAAGTCCTTGATCTATGCCGTATCTCTAAGGCAAGTGTTATAGAGAATTTAATAAATCATTACATAATTTAGTAATATCAAGTCTTGCCTATGGGGCTTAACTTGTTGGTTGAAAGTTATTAACATATAATTCTTACCTCTAGGGCAATAGTTATAGAGTATCTCATAAATCAAACTAGAATGTGACATTGTCAAGTCTTGCCCATGGGGCTTAATATGCTGATTGGAAGTCCTTGGGTTAAGAAAGCAAGAGTTATAGAGCATATAATAAATTAGGACACAACATCGTAGTGTCAAGTCTTGCCCATGGATTATAACTTGTGAAGTTCTTGGTCTAAATCTTACCTCTAAAGCAAGCTTTATAGAGTATCTCACAAGTTAGACATACTGAAATAGTATAAACTACTGCTATGAGTCATATGTGTTTTTAACCCCCGAGCTATGTTCTGCATCTAAGGAAAAAATTATAAAGCATCTCATAAATTAAGACATAAAAAAATAATATCAACTCTTGCCCATGGGATATAATTTGTTATTTGATAGTTTGTGGGGCAAGTATTGCCTCTAAAGCAAGAGATATTGAGTATCTTATGAAATTTAATTATATATATACATATATGCATGCATGTATGTTGGTCATGGACTAAAAGATATTTTAGAAGCCCATAAAGGTCCATTTACAGGTCAGGGACATAAAGGCCTATATGAGATCCTAACAACGTCATGACATGCTCAATTATCTCTTAACTTAGCTATAGTAGACTCTTTAACCATTGTTGTAGCTCATCATATATATTCCATGCCCCCTTATCCATATCTAGCTACTGATTATGGTACACAACTGTCATTGTTCACACATCACATGTGAATTGGTGGATTGCATGTATGTATGTATACATGTATGCATGTATATTAAATTTAAAATAGTAAATATAAAAAAATTATCTTGAGCCTTGTCACTTGAATTTATGAATTGCTTTATTTAAAAGAAGTACAATATGCATAAAGTAAATAATTTCTTTTTAGTTCTGTAACAAAATGAAAAGAAAAAAAAAATAAAGATAAGCAAGAAAAAAAATAAAAAAAGAAGAAGGAAAAAAATAGAAGGAACGAACAAAACAAGAAATAGAATAAGCTCTCATCATCTTTTCTCTTCCGGCCGTCGAAGCAAAACCCTAGGAATCCATTTGCAATGACAATAGTTCCAGGGCAACTAGTATGGGAGATCCTAAAGAAGAACAACTCCTTTTTGGTGAAGGAATTCGGCAATGGTACCGCTGGCGTCGTGTTCAGCAAAGAGCCTAACAATTTCTACAACCTTCACTCTTACAAGCACTCTGGCCTAGCAAACAAGAAAACTATGACTATCCATCCCGAGGGAAAATATAAAGCTATTTTGCTTGCTATATCAAAGACCAAGAAGCAAAACAAGCCTTCCAGTTTGCTGAACAAATCTATTATGAAGAAAAAATTCCGCAGAAAGGCCAAGGTTGCAGCAAATCAAATTGGAGACAACTATTACAGGCCAGATCTGAAGAAGGTAGCCCTTACCAGGTTGAGTGCTGTGAACAGGAGTCTCAAGATCTCCAAGTCAGGTGCAAAGAAGAGGAACATACAGGCTTAAGAGTTTATGCTAGAAAATGCTATGATGGATGACTTGTATTGCATGGGTTCTTTTACAGCGCCAAAGTTTTGCATTTGATTTTGTGTTTGTTTCTTAAGTAACTACTGACAAGGGCAATGTCTCTAGTTTTGAACCTAAAATTTACATCCTTTATTAGAGTTTTAAAAGATTATCTACATTAATTTATGATGGTGTCATAGACTTGTGACTTTATAAATGCATGTCACTTCCTTCTGCATTTATTTTTTTTAAAAAACCAAGAAACAAAAAGAAGGAAAAGCAAAAAAAGTAAGAAAAAAGAAAAAAAAAGATGAAAAAAAGAAAGAAAAAAGGGAAAGAGAGAAAAAGAGAACATATAAATTTTTAGTTTCATTCTAGATTGCTCGACTAGGGTGCAGTTGCCCAATACGAGTGCAAATCAAGAGATTGAATTTTCTATGATAAAAATTTTATGATTCCGGGATACAGATCCATGTATACATACGAGTATGAAAATTTAGCTAAAAATAATTCAAATATCTAAAAATAGAGTTATAAAATCTAAATTATAAAATATTACATGAAAAACTTGAGAAAAATATATTGATCAAGAGGAGAATCATGGAAGAAGATAAAAGAAAAGAAGGTAACAATAGAAATTTATACATACACGATATTTAATTTTTTCAAATGAACCTTAGTGTTAGTTTTGATTACATAAATCATTGACTCTGTCCAAAATTTCTCTCTCGAATTTGGTTAATGCACCCAAAACTGGTTGATCAGATCGACTATGGATCCAACACCCACATTCATACCCACATCGTGTCGATATGGGTGCTACACCGAAAATGAAGAGTTTGACACAACTATAACAAGCAAGGGAATATTAACAATACCCACATCGTGTCGATATGGGTGCTACACCGAAAATGAAGAGTTTGAGCAGCATAGGTTCTATTTATATTGAAGTACAACCTTTGTTTATTTTTTTTTTTTTGATTTTTAGGAAAATTTATCCAATGAATGGAGGCTATTTCTGTAAGACCATTCTTACGGAGGGTAAATGTCATGACCCAAGCTAGGCCCTAGTTATGATACGACGATTAGAATTTTGAGGGAAGCCTAACCAAGGCTTTTGATATATCAAACATACATAAGGTAAGTAACTGTTAACATAAAAATGTGGAAATAACAATAAGAAGTCTAGGAGTCATCATAGATGAGTTTGACGAGCCCTAACTAACTCGAAGTCTAAAATTAACTAAAAGAGAGAAGAACCAATAGAAAGTAGACCATAAGAATGTCCTCGTAACATGAAAACTGATCACGCTCAAGTTATACCTCTATTTTGAAGGATAAAGCGATCGTTGTCTAATATAAAAACCTAACCAAGGTTAGGGTCAAATCCCACAGAGAATACGGAGACTTCCAAATTAATTCACTAATAAACAATTCAAGTATTAACTAACTCAATTCCCCAAAAGGGTGGGGGGTGGGGGGTTTAAAATGATGGATAAGAAATTAAACTAAACTAACTAAAACAAGAGACAATCAATAATAGAGAACAACTTGGGAAATTGTGTTTCCCATGATTCACCAACTCAATATCCCTGGATAACCCAATTCTCGACTAGAGTACAACATGTAGAACGGTAATTTGAGTTCATCAAGCCCTTTGGTCAAAGGTGAGAGATGGATTTCACTATGTGACTTGGCGCATCTCCATAGTGTTCAATACTAACCATTACCCATAGTCTCAGTCAACCCCCCCCTTGGTCTAGTTCGATTGATTAGACGAGAACACATCATCAAATCCTATTAACCAATCTCTTTTCCTATTCTACTAGCTAGATCGAGAAGGTAACACTAGGCAAGTTCTAATATTGGCCACCACTTAAAAATATTTAAAATGAAGAAAATTGATTAATACATGTAAATACCCATTCCAAGAATAGCAAATTATTCAGGTTTATTTGGTTAGATCTTCTTGGTTCTCACAACCCCAAGTTATGGGTTTAGCTACTCATGATATGGGTAGATGAAGAAATCATGAATTGAGAAAACATAATTAATAACTTACCCAATTGAATAGAAGAACAAGCTAACTCAAATTGTATTGAGAATCACAAGATTGAAAAATACAATGAATCCACAAATGTATTCTCCTCTCCAATATTTTGTCTCCAAGTGCAAAATTCTAAAAATACTCTCTAATGACATCCTCTTTGCTGTACTCTGTAAATAATGACCTAAAGATTATTATTTATAGTATTTACGAATGAGTCCTAAAAAATTAAAAAAATTGATCAACGACTTTATACGATAGGCCTTTACAACTCATAAACTAATTTACGAGTCGTAATCGAGGTCTCATATTCAGCTCTTGAGATCTTGTACTTCACTGCTACGGATCCACTTTACGAGTCATAGAATGATTCACGACTTGTATTGTTCTCTCATAAACTTCATCAACATCAACTAGTCCTTCACTGGATCTCACTAGTATTCTTCACGAAACTACTCTATACGACTCGTAGAGTGATCTACGATTCGTAAAGAGGTCTCGTATGGCTGAACTTCAAATATTCAAAATTCACTGGAAATCTTTACAAAACTACCTCTACGACTCGTAGAAGGCTTCATAACTCGTAGAGGATCTCGTAAACCCTCAAAACTAGAAAAGTCTACAATTTTCCCCAAAATCATTCCAACTTGCTTTCCTGCGAAATTAAGCCCAAAAACACATAAAAACCATAAATGGCGGATTGCAAACACATAAAATCCTAAGTTTTAAGCATCAAATGTGCTGTATTTTGATAGCACATCAACATCCTCAACTTAAAATTATTGCTTGTCCTCAAGCGATGACTCAATCTATATAGCAACAAACAGACCTCTACCCAATGTCATACATCACATACAATTCAAACATAGGTACCCACACCAACTTTTCAAAACAAGATCAGATAACTATCTAGAAAACCTAATCACACTGGTGTATTTGACAACACAACTATAACAAGCAAGGGAATATTAACAGTCCACATTCACTGAACAAGTCAAATGCTAACATTGCAATGCAAGTGTCCTCACAGAAAGAAGTCCCATTTTTGATACTCAATGATGATTTCAAATTTAGTTTTGGGACTGTGCAAACACACACTCTCATAAAAGATGTTCATGCATAATGACTAATACCATAGGCTTTTCTCTATACTCATGACTCAGATTTTCAACTAACTGGATTATGATCACTTTAGGACTTTCTAGGCTTGTATCGTAGGCTCAGGGGGTTTGGTATGGAATTTCAAAAAAATAGTGACTAACAACCATCCTTGAACTACTTTTTTCATCACTTTCACCTTACTAACTCGTAACATAGGCTCAGGCGGCTTTGGTATGACATTTTGGAAAAGTAGTGACTAAAAGCCATTCTTGAACTACGTTTTTCATCACTTTCACCTTACCAACTCAAATATTTTCACCTTATTCTCCCTTTTCCACATTCAAGCTTTTTCGGGTATTTTCTTCTCATTTTTCAGCTTTTGCCTCATTTTTACACTTTATTTTGCTTTGAATATCAATCTAAGACATTTTTTTCTTTTTCTCACACCCGGTACATGATTTTCTTCTTTTGCTCCTCATTCCCAACTCACCACCTTATTTTTGTGATTTTACCCCTACACCGGCCACCCTTAACTTGGGCTTTTAGCCTATATTGAAGTACACAATATCTATTCCCTAAACCAGGGCTACTTTTGGTAGCAACCCTCAATTTAGGATTTTTTGCCTCAATCAAGGATCACAATACTCAAGGACAGACCAAGGTCAATTTCAAGATTTTTCACTAGACAAGGTTAGGCTAATTAACTGTTTTTGAAAGAATTGGTACATGTAAGGATCAAATATTTGGAACAAGGGATGAAACTTCATTTGGTTGGTCATATCTAGGCTAAAGTGGATTAATTTAAAGAACAAAGGCCTAAGATCCCTTCCTAATCCATTTAATCTACAATCTAACTCAAAATAATAGGGCAAGTTCTGAATTAACACAAAATACATGAATCTATTAAAATAAGCTCACACTCACACGACACAACAAGCATTATCAACAAGTAACTCACAAATCATGCTTCATATCTCAAATTACCCTCACTTATCAGAATAAATATGCCAAACACCCAAGCATGCATGGTTGCCATTTAACTACTAATTAAATTTTTTTCATGGGTATTAATTTTCAGAACTAAACATAAAAATTTGCTATATGTTATAAGTATTAGTACTATATGCTACACATATTATGTAACATCCTAAAAAATGCGGTTCAATAGAAATTAAATATCCATGAGGAAAAAGAACATAGACAAGAAAATCTCGGGATCAAAATTTAGGGTAGTTATGGACCATAAGCTACTCACACTTCACCGAGCCCCATAACTATCCACACCTTACCAAAAAAGTTGTGCATTGTCCCCAATGCACCAAATAAAGCAAAAATAGAATATGTAGGGGTCAAAAACATACCTCGGTGCCTAAGCGCCATAGTCCACCTTGGGTTGCCTCCCAAGCAACGCCTAATTTATTGTCGCGACATGACTTAGACAAATTGGCTACTAGACTTCACCAATTGCCCAAACCTCACTTTTTAATTCATCGGGATGCTTTATAGACTGGCGAATATCGAAGACTACTTCTTCATCATTCACCCTAAATCTGAGTTGATCAGAGTCCATATCCACTAGAGCTCATCCCATGACCATAAATGGTCTCCCCAAGATAATAGGGACTTCAAAATCAATTTCAAAATCAAGAATCACAAAATCTGCAGGGAATATAAATTTGTCCACTTTTATCAACATATCATAGAGTATCCCCTCTGGTTTCTTAACTGTTCTATTCGCTATTAACAACCGCATCTTAGTTGGAGTAGGGGCACCCAAACCAAGCTTCTTGAAAATCACAAAAGATATCAAATTGATACTAGCACCCAAATCACAAAGAGCTCTTGCGAACTCTACGTCACCTATGGTGCAAGGTATGGTAAAAGCACTTAGGTCTTTGCGCTTTTGAGCCAATGACTTAGTAGTGATAACACTGCAATGTTGAAGATCCTTAGAAAGCTCTTGACTCGCAGTCCATTTCTTAGTAACCAGGTCTTTCATATATTGTGCATAACCCGATATTTTCTCCAAAGCTTCAATCAGAGTGATGTCGATGGATAGTTGCTTATCTTGCCTTTCTACTCCCTCTTTTTGAGTCTTTGAGGGAAAGGAGGAGGAGGCCTTGGGACGGTCTTATACTTCTGTGGCTCTTTAGCTATCTCTGTCACCCTTTCTTTGACACCATCATCTCATCCAATCACATCCTTACCTGCAGCTATCTTCTCATGAACATCTTCTACCTCAATTAGCATATGAGGGTCAATGGTACTCTTGCCACCTCTATTTGTAACTGCCATACATTGCCCTTCATTCTTTGGATTTTAAACTGTGTTGCTAGACAATGTACCCTTCTGACTCTGATTTAACTCAGTTGACACTTGACCTAATTATTGCTCAAGTTGTTTAGTAGCCACAGAATGAGACTCTATCTTCTGATTAATGCTTGAAATACCAGATTTCATGCCCCTTAGAGTTTCATCTTGTGTCTCGTCCTTCTTCAACAAACAGTCAAAAATCTCCTCAACTCTAGAATTGCTTGTACCGATGTTTCGATTATGTGGTGGTACATATGGACCATTTCTGAAACCATCTCTTCTGCCCCAATCTGCTTAAGAATCCCTATTCCTCCCATAATAACCACCTCGGTTATCTCTATAAGCTCTATCTCTAGCATAGTTCTAACCTTGCTTTCCTTGACCTTGGTTCCAATAGTCATGATTGGACCCTTGTGAAACGACCCCAAAAAGTGCCCAAAAATGTGCCTCAAAAGTGCCCATAATCGTAATTTCTATATAACTCAAAATTAGTGCTTGAGATCTAAAATTTGACTTCATATTCTTGATCGGGAGCAAAATTGAGTGAAAGATAGGTATAATCCAAATTTTAGAAGGTCTATAGAGAAAAACGAATTTTGCCAATTTTGCAATTCCAATAGGGGCACGCGTCTGCGTCACGAAGATGTGTTATTTTGTGCCAATTTTCCTGTTTCAGTTTTGTGTCTTGATCCTAAGCCTTCCTATGCATAAAAATACCTATACTTAGTTATATTTCAACTCCATATCATACAAAACATTCCCCAAAACCCTCTCTAACACTTAGACAAATATTTCACCCAAATTCTTGTGTCCCAATCTCATTTTGAAACTAAGGATTTCATTCATGCTTCAAGTGCTCTAACACTTAGCCAAATATTTTATCCAAATTCAAGTGACTCAAACTTATTTTCGGAACTCAAGAATTTCATTCAAGCTTCAAGTTCTCATTTAAATCTTCTTCAAGGAAATCTCCAAAGTTGAGGTATGTGGGTTTCAACCATTGGGCCCTTTCACCCTAGGTTCCTAACCTTTCTTTTTTTTTTTTTACATAAATTGCATGATGTCAAATGGTTTTACTTATGGGTATCTCTTACTATGAATGTTGAATATAAACTATGTTGAGGTTTTATAAAATGTGACTGTTTAAGCATGTCTTGAGTTATGAATCTATGATCCATTATGTAATTTAATGAGGGGTTTTGATATATCTTGCATGAGGGTATTACAAAGTGTTGGTGGATACTTTAACATTGATTTTTCTCACATGATTTCACTCTTGGATTACATGGTTTTATACTAGCATACACATCCATCATCCATAAGGTGCAAATGCTGTTCCTAGGGGAAGAGGTGGCCAACAAGGTGGTGCCCAAAGGCACAATCAGTTCTATACTTTTCAAGGGAGACAAGGGGTTGATGAGGTATCCTATTGACTTCATGATGATGAAAGAAATGTCTATATGAGTTGATTTCATGAATAGTATCTATAGTATTGCAAGTTGACCATACCTCGTTTGGGGGGGTGGTAGGCCAAAACTACTATTTTAGGGGGTATATACCTAAATTGCGTCGCTAAAGAGGTAGTAGGCCCGTGCTACCATGTTGGGGGTATGTGCCTCAATCGTTTCACTTGGGGGGTGATAGGCTCGTGCTACCATATTGGGGGCTATGTACCTCAATTGCCTCGCTCCGGGGGTAGTAGGCCCGTGCTACCATATTGGGGGGTATGTACCTTAATCACCTCACCAAGGGGGAGGTAGCCCTTGGATTCTACAATAATGGTCTCTTCCTACACCTGTAATATGTTATATATAAGCATGTTTTACTTCAAGCATCATTCATACATGCCAAATTGCTATATGCTCATTTATTACCTAATTATGCATTTTGATATGTTGCCTAACTCTTGTTGCATTGCATTCTACATACTCTATGCCTACATGATATTATCATGTAGGAACTAGAGCTCCACTTGATCATCTTCGTCCACCACGCGGCTAGTACTATCTTCGAAGCAAGCTTGGTGAGTCCTCAACTCCGAGGACGATAACTTTTTATCTTATGTTATTCAAAGACTTTCTTTCTTTAGTGTATGCTTTTGACTATGAGGGTGAGCCCGAAAAGTTGTCTTGGTCTCCGCTCAATTCTAAGTTTAGAGGTGTTGTTGGACAAGTAATGTAAATATGCTTTGAACTATGTTTTCTCTTGACTGTTGGATATTTTTCTATGAAAGACTTTTCCCCTCAGTCCCTTATCCTTATCTTGTGTTCTTTTTTGTTGTTCAAATGTTTTCGCGACCAAAGATGTGTAATGACATACTAAGAGGCTTGTTTGGGGTCCCTTCAGGTTCCCATTCGCCTTGTCACGTCTAGGCCCTAGGCTTGGGTCATGGCAAAGATGGTATCAGAGCACTAGGTTATTAATGGTCCTTGGCATCCAACACACCACGTCGATTAAAGTCTTATTCATGGTTGTGTAATGTACCACAACTATGAGTAAGAGGCTATGAGGTGTTTTAGGAAATATTTTCCTTCTTCTTGACCCATGTCATGCTATAGAAGTTAATTTAAGGCTTTCCCCTAATGAATGTTCTTTGCTATTCTTGATCATGCATATCCCAAGAGGAAGAAGAGCTCGTACGCCCGAAGAGCAACCGACTCATGAAGATTTCTGGGATGCTATTGCCATGTTAGCAGATACTATGACTAATCGAATCAACCAAGGGGCCCAAACCCCTCATTCTCCTACTCCAACATCTTGGGTAAAGGAATTCATGAGGATGAACCCATCAGAGTTCAGTCTAAAGTGGATGAGGACCTTCAAGAATTTATTGATGAGGTGTACAAAGTGTTGTCTATTATGGGCGGTAGATCGTAGGAGAAGTCAGAGTTGTCGACTTACCAACTCAAGGGAGTGGCCCAAATATGGTATACTCAATGGAAAGAAGAGAAAGGGAACAACAATGTGATTCTTTAAAGGGAGTTTAAGGCGGCATTTCTCAACCGATTTTTCCCTCTTGAGGTTAGGGAGGCAAAAATGATGGAGTTCATGAATTTGAAGCAAGGGTCAACGAGAGTGAGGGAGTATGCCCTCAAGTTCAATCAACTCTCTAAATATGCTTCACAAATGGTGGTCGAGCCAAGGTTTAGGATGAACAAGTTTGTGATGGGTGTATTAGATTTGGTGAATGAGGAGTGTTATGCTGCCATGTTGATAGGTGATATGGACTTGTCCCGCCTCATGACTTATACTAAACAATTGGAGGGGGTAACGTTGAGGAAGAGAAGAGGTAATGAGGCCAAGAGGGCTCATTTCGATGGTAAGTTTCAAAGTCTCAAAGGTGGCCAATTTCATCAAGACCAAGGGTTTTGTCATGCTCCTACTAGAAGGTTTGCCAATGACAACCCAAGGGCCCAAGGTGATGGTGGTATGGTGCCTAATGCTATGTGTCCAAAATGTGGTAAGGGTCATAGTGGCCCATGCTTGAGGGATACTAATGCTTGTTATTGTTTTGAAAAAGTGGGGCATTAGGTTATGGATTGCCCTCATAACTGGAACAAAGATTGAGTTGTTCATCCATAAGGTGCAAATGCTGTTCCTAGGGGAAGAGGTGGCCAACAAGGTGGTGCCCAAAGGCACAATCAGTTCTATACTTTTCAAGGGAGACAAGGGGTTGATGAGGTATCCTATGTCATCATCGATATGTTAGAAGTCTTTGATTTTGATATGTATGCATTAATAGACCCGGATGCGACTCTTTCATTTGTTACTCTTTTTGTTGCCAAAAAGTTTCATGTTGAACCCAAATTATTGTGTGAGCCTTATGAGGCGTCTACTCCTGTTGGTGCATCCATTATTGCTAGAAGGATCTATAGAAATTGTCCCATTTTCATTTTGCATAAAATATTGCATTGTAATTTTTTGGAGTTAGATATTGGGAATTTTAATGTCATTCTTGGGATGGATTGGTTGCATGCATATTATACCTCTATTGATTGTAGAACCCATAGGGTCAAATTCCAATTTCCTAATGAACCTATCCTTGAGTGGGAGGGACATGATGTGGTGGTCAAGGGTAGATTCATTTCTTGCATTAAAGCCCAAAGGTTGATTTCTAAAGGTATCTCTATCATCTTGTGAGGTTAGGGATATTGAGTCCAAAGTCCTTCCCATAGAGTTGGTTCTGGTGGTAAATGATTTCCTTGATCTCTTTCCTAATGAGCATCCCGGTGTTCCTCCCAAAAGAGAAATAGATTTTGGCATAGATCTCCTTCTCGATACTCAACCCATTTCTATTCCACCTTATTGTATGGCCCCGACGAAGTTAAAGGAGTTGAAAGAGCAATTAAAGGATTTGTTGGAGAAGAGTTTTATTAGGCTTAGCCAATCACCTTGGAATACACCAGTGTTTTTTGTGAAGAAGAAGGATGGTTCTCTAAGAATGTGTATTAACTACCGGCAACTTAATAGAGTCATCATCAAGAATAAGTACCCTCTACCATTGATGATCTTTTTGACCAACTTCAAGGGGCTAGTCACTTCTCTAAGATTGGTCTTCAATCTGGGTATCACCAAGTGAATGTGAGGGAGGGTGACATTCCTAAGCTGGCCTTCCAGACTGGGTATAGGTACTATGAATTTGTGGTTATATCTTTTGGGTTAACCAATGCACTGACTATCTTCATGGATCTTATGAATAGGGTCTTTAAACCTTACCTTGATTTGTTTATGGTGGTATTTGTTGATGATATCTTGATCTATTCCCATAGTGAGGAGGAACATATGGATCACTTGAAGGTAGTACTGCAAATCTTGAGGGAGGAGAAGTTATATGCCAAATATGAGAAATGTGAGTTTTGGTTAAAAGAGGTTACCATTCTAGGTCATATGGTATCGGGTGATAGTATAAAGGTGGATCCTAAGAGGACGAAGGTAATTAGAAATTGGCCTACATCTTTGACTCCATCGAACATTAGAAGCTTTTTGGGCTTAGCAAGTTATTATCAGAGTTTTGTGAATGTATTCTCTTCTATTGCTTCTCCCATGACTAAGTTGGCCCAAAAGAAGGAAAAGTTTGTATGGTCCAATGAATGTGAAAAAAGTTTCCAAACATTGAAGGATAGGCTTGTCTCTGCTTCTTTCTTATCTCTACCAAAAGGGTTGGAAGGGTTTGTTGTGTATTGTGATGCCTCACAAATTGGTTTGGGTTGTGTTTTGATGCAAAATGGTAAAGTGATAGCTTATGCCTCTAGACAACTTAAGGTGGAAAAGAATTATCCTACCCATGATCTTGAATTGGCCGCCGTGGTATTTGATTTGAAATTTGGCGTCATTACTTATATGAGGTGTATGTTGATGTGTTTACTGATCATAAGAGTCTCCAATATGTGTTCACTCAAAAAGATCTCAACTTGAGACAATGAAGGTGGTTAGAGCTTCTTAAGGACTATGATATAAGGATGTATTATCATCCTAGTAAGGCTAATGTTGTGGCTGATGCTTTGAGTAGGGTGTTTATGGGTAGCCTAGCACATGCTGATAATGGTGGCAAAGAAGTATCTAGAGAGGTTCATCAATTGACCAGATTGAGAGTTAGGTTGGTGGAGGCTGATAATGGTCATATTATGGTTGTTGATGGCACAAAATCTTCATTGATTAAGGAGGTGAAAGCAAAGCAAGATCTTGACCCCGCCTTGTTAGAATTGAAGGCCTTGGTAAGAGGTGGCAAGGTGGAAGTTTTCTCCAAGGGGGGAGATAGTGCCCGTAGGTACCAAGGTAGATTGTGTGTGCCTTTTGTTGAAGACTTGAGAGAGAAGATTCATAATGAGGCTCATAATTCTTCCTATTCTATTTACCCCGGTTCTACAAAGATGTATAGAGATTTGAGGGAAGTTTTTGGTGGGATGGTATGAAGAGGGACATTGCTACTTAGAAGTGAGAGCAAATTAACATGGACTTTATTGTTGGGTTGCCCAAGACTAGAAAGCATTTTGATTCTATATGCGTTGTGGTTGATAAAATGACAAAGTCAGCTCATTTCCTACTGGTTAAGACTACTTATGGTGCCGAAGATTGTGGTAAGTTGTACATTCATGCATTGGTTATATTGCATGGTT
>DF360348.1:3336-23127 GCA_000787875.1 Solanum virginianum | reverse complement strand
ATGGTGCTTAATTCACTTCTCACTTTTGGAGGTCCTTCCAAAGAGGTCTTGATACCAACGTAAAGCTTAGTACGACCTTTCACCCTCAAACAGATGGCTAAGCCGAAAGAATTATCCGAACTCTTGAGGATATGCTTAGAGCATGTGTTTTGGAGTTTAAGGGTAGTTTCTATGATCATCTTCCAGTCATTGAGTTTTCTTACAACAATAGCTATCATTCTAGCATTGGTATGACTCCTTTTAAGGCTCTCTATGGTAGACATTGTAGGTCCCCAGTTGGATGGTTTGAGGTAGGGGAGATGGCTTTATTGGGTCCAGATCTGGTTATGGAGGCCATGGAGAAGGTAAGGTTGATAAGAGAAAGGTTGAAAATAGCCTAAAGTCATCAAAAGTCCTATGCTAATGTGAGGAGGAGGGAACTTGCATTTAAAGTTGGTGATTGGGTCTATTTAAAGGTCTCACCCATGAAGGGTGTGGTTCATTTCGGTAAGAAGGGTAAATTGAGTCCAAGATTTGTTGGTCCTTATAGAGTGTTGAGGAGGATTAGTAAGGTGGCCTATGAGTTGGAGTTGCCCAATGATATGAATATGGTTCACTCGATCTTCTATGTTTCTATATTGAGGAAGTGTGCGGGTGACCCATGTGCTATTGTGCCTCTTGATGTTGTGGGTATTGTTGAAGGCAATTTGACTTATGAAGAGGTTTCAGTAGAAATTTTGGATAGAAAAGTGAAGAAGTTGAGGAACAAGGATGTAGCTTCCGTCAAGATTCTTTGGAGAAACAACAAGTTGAAAGTGCCACATGGGAAGCCGAGGCGGACATGTAAAAGCGATATCCCTATCTCTTCTATGCTACTCAAGCCTAAGGTACTAATTCAAGTCTCTTATGTGATTTTGTGTCTCATGTATCAGCCCTTATGTCATTTACGTGCATTCTTATTTATGTTGACAAGTTTATGGTGATTTTGACACTTATGTTGAGATTTTTTGAAAATGATGTTTAAGTGGATTGTTGCATTTTTGTGTGGGCTAAGATTATCTTGCTTTCTTCTCTTATATACGTTTCTTTGACATTCAGGGACGAATGTTCCCAAGGGGGAGATATTGAAACGACCCCAAAAAGTACTCGAAAATGTACCTCGAAAGTGCCCATAATCATAATTTTCATATATCTCAAAATCCATGCATGATATCGAAAATCCACCCCCCAAAAAAATGTGCTTCGGAACGCCCATAATCATAATATCCATATATCTCAAAATCCATGCATGATATCGAAAATCCAACTTCATATTCTTGATTAGGGGAAAAGTTGAGTGGGAAATGGGTATAACATGAATTTTAGAAGACCCATAGCGAAAAATGAATTTCGTAGATTTTGCAATTCCAATAAGGGTATGTATTTGCTCCACGACGTGGAGTTGTCATAGAGATGTGTTATTTTGTGCCAGTTTTCCATTGATTTTACTTAGATGATTTCACTCTTGGATTGCATGATTTTATACTAGCATTACATACCCATTAAGTCTTTGATAAAATGTCCAGTTAATGTTTCTTAAGTTGTTGAAGGTCTAATGCATGACATATGAGTTAAGTGACTTTATGATAATGAAAGGAATGCATATATGGGTTGATTTCATGAATAGTATCTATAGTGTTGCAAGTTGACCACACCTCGTTTGAGGGGTGGTAGGGATGAACTACCATGTTGGGGGGTATGTACCTTAATTGCCTCGCTCGGGGGGTAGTAGGTCCGTACTACCATGTTGGGGGGGGTTATGTACCTCAATCGTCTCGCTTAGTGGTGGTAGGCCCATGCTACCATGTTGGGGGGTATGTACCTCAATCGCCTCGCCAAGGGGGTGGTAGGCCTTAGATTCTATAATAATGGTCTCTTCCTATGTGATGCCTTGCATCCTACATACTTAATACATTCAAACATACTAATGCATACTCTATGCCTACATGATGTTACCATGTAGGAATCGGAGCTCCACTTGATCATCTTCCTCCTCTACATGGCTAGTAGTATCTTCAAAGAAAGTTTGGTGAGTCCTCAACTCTGAGGATGATATCTTTTGATCTTATGTCATGCAAAGATGCTCTTTCTTTTATTATATGCTTTTGACTATGAGGGTGAGCCCAAAAAGTTATCTTTGCTCTCTCTCAGTTCTAAGTTTAGAGGTGTTGTTGGACAAGTAATGTAAATATGCTTTGAACTATGTTTTCTCTTGACTCTTTGATAGTTTTCTATGAAAGACTTTTCCCCTTAGTCCGTTATCCTTATCTTATGCTCTTTGTTGTTGTTCAAATGCTTCTGCTACCAAGGATGTGTAATGATATGCTAAGAGGCTTATTTGGGATCCCTTTGGGTTCCCATTTGCCATGTCACGTCTAGGTCATAGGCTTGGTTCGTGACACTTTGGGCATTGGTATGAAAACCCTCCCCGTCTGATCATTCACAAAACAAGCATCATCCTAAAAAATAAGACTCCTCATAAATGTTGGTGAACTACCACATTTACTCTATCCTGGTTCTACTTGATCACCGCATCCATGCTTGTGCAAAGTTGAGAAAGTTATTTCAAAATATCCTTATTGATCTTGGCTTGCTCTGAACCAATATTAACAACATATCAACTCCTTATAGAAGCTCTATCCTGTTGTCCCCATGCATGATTCATCTTGACCACTTGTTCCATCCGTTCAGCAATCCTTGCAAAAGGTTAATCTAAAAATATGCCCCCCATAATAGTGTCGGCATAAGTTAGCTATATTCATCAAGGGCACGGGAAAAGATCTCCATCAAGGCATCATCAACTATCTTGTGACCAGGGACACTCCTAAACTACTTAGTAAATCACTCCCATGTAGTGCTAATCGAATCACTAGGAGGTTGCTCAAAGTTGTTGATCTAATCTTTTAACTTAAGCTTTCTCGATCTAGGGAAGTACCTTTCCAAAAAGGCCTTCTGCAAATCTGCCAAACTAGTGATTGAACTCTGTCAGAGCTCAGATAACCATACTGCAACATTGCCCGTAAGAGATAATGGAAAAACACGAAGTTCCACAACATCTATAGTTAGATTTTATGTCCCCATCACACTCTTACAAACAAATACCACATTGTGCAAGTGGCTATGTGGATCCTATGATGGTGGTCCCGCAACTAATCCATGGTTTTACAGCATTTGAAGTAACATACTAGAAATAGTGAACTTTGTATCAATGGTAGTGGTGGCAACATAATAACTCTGGTTACATCCATAGCCACAGGGTTCAATCTATATTGATTCCACCAGTAAGCATTGTCATAGAAGTCCCTAGGCTGTAGAATATTCTTTCAAGGAGGTAGGTTGTCATTCAAATCATCATCATTAACATTTCGATTTAAGGTTGCATTACCCACGATGTTAGCATTTTCTTAGGCCATTCTTCTTATAATTTGTTGGGTCTTTGGATCAAGTGGAGTTAAGGGATTGCCTTGACTCCTAGTGTTGGGCATACACTACCTAGTATACCTTGTAATGAAACAAAACGAAACAAACACAAAAGTAAAATACAAGGAAACTAAGAAATTAACACTCGAATTATAATTATTAGTGAATTCAATCGAAGTTTAGCCTTATTCCCTAGCAACGGTTCCATAATCTTTCATCACGCCCAAGTTACACCTCTCTTTTGGAGGATACAGTGGTCATTGTCAAATATAAAACCTAACCAAGGTTAGGGTCGAATCCCACAGAGAATACGGAGACTTCCAATCTGATTCACTAATAAACAATTCAAGTATTAACTAACTCAATTCCCCAAGCAGGGGGGAAGTGTTAAAATGATTGATAAGAAATTAAACTAAACTAATTAAAATAAGAGACAATCAATAATGGAGAGCAACTTGGGAATTATGTTCCCCATGATTCACCAACTCAATATACCCGGATAACCTAATTCCCGACTAGAGTACAACATGTAGGACGATAATTTAAGTTCACCAAGCCCTTAAGTCAAAGGTGAGGGGCGAATTTCACTATGTGACTTGGACCATCTCCATAGTGTGCAATACTAACCATTAACCCATAGTCCCAGTCAACCTCCCCTTTGTCTAGTTCGGTTAATTAGATGAGAACACATCATCAAATCTTATTAACTGACCTCTTTTCCTATTCATCACCACCTGGATCAGAAAGGTAACATTTGACAAGTTCTAATGTTGGCCACCACAAGAAAACATGCAAAACAAAGAGAATTGATTAATACATGTAAATACCCATTCCAAGAATTGCCAATTATTCGAGTTTATTTGGTTAGATCTTCATGGTCCCACAACCCTAAGTTGTGGGTTTAGCTACTCATGCTATGGGTAGATGAAGAAATTATGGATTGAGAAAACATAATTAATCACTTACCTAATTGGATTGAAAAATAAGCAAACCCAAATTGTATTGAGAATCACAAGATTGAAAGATGCAATAAATCTACAAGTGTATTCTCCTCTCCAATATTTTGTCTCCAAGTGAAAAACCCTAAAAATACTCTCTAGTGACGTCCTCGCTACTGTACTCTGTGAATAATGACCTAAATATTACTATTTATAGTATTTACAAATAAGTCCTAAAAAATTAGAAAAACTTGTCGATGACTTTATACCACAGGCCTTTACGACTCGTAAATTGATTTTATGAGTCATAATTAGGGTCTCGTATTCCTCTCTTGAGATATTGGACTTCACTGCTATGGATCCACTTTACGAGTCATAGACTGATTGACAATTCGCATAGTGCTCTCGTAAACTTCATCTGCATCAACTGGTCCTTCACTGGATCTTACTAGAATTCTTCACGAAACCACTCTATATGACTTGTAGAGTAATCTACGACTCATAAAGAGGTCTCATTTGGCTAAACTTCAAATCTTCAAACTTCACTGGAAATCTCCATAAAACTACCTCTACGACTCGTACAAGGCTCCATGACTCGTAGAGGGTCTCATAAACCCTCAAAAACCAAAAAAGTCTGTAATTTTCCCCAAAATCATGCCAACCTGCTTTCCTGCAAAAATTAAGCACAAAAACACATAAAGTCATAAATGTTGCATCAAGAACACACAAAGTCCTAGGTTTTAAAAATAAAATATGCTGTGTTTTGATAGCACATCAAGAACTCAACCACTTCTAGATTGAAATCTAGTACTAGCCATGTGAAGTAAGAGCATGATCTTCAACCCCTATATTATGATACAATGTAGTCAAGGAAAGGTAAGCGTTAATACTTTGAATGTACTAAGTATGTGAACTATGCAATAAATCATAAATCATAAATCATGGTATGCAATTACAATGTAAATGGTGTTATAAATGAGTCATTTAAAATATAAGTAAAACATGGACATGGTAAACACATATAAGAGTATAATACAAATCAAAAGGACATATATCATAGATAATCAAAACATGAGTCATAAGAAATCATCACATATATGGGAAATCAATTTTAACCCACAATAAAATCATGTAAACAATTACATGAAATCCTGATGTCTCCCCATACAATGAAAAAAGAGAATCTACTTGTCAAGGTAGACTTTACCTCATAAAAATAAGTGTAAGCATAAGCTACATAGGGATTCACTAGCAAGTCTATATTAGTAATAATCCTATGGTGACACATAATTATGGGACTAGAGATTGCTATCAAGGACTCCTTAGGTCGAGTTCCCCCTCAAAGTCTACTTAGTGCTAAGTAAGAATCCCAATAAAATACTTTTCATAAATCATATTCATACTTATCATAATTCATATAGATTAATTGTAATAGCCCTAAAGGTCATTTTCGAGGAATTTGGAAAAATTATTATTGTACCTCTTCTGATAGTTTCTCCCTATTATATTTGATCCATTTATAAACCTATTTTTGACAATTTATTGAAAAGTTGTGAAATATTGAATTTTTGAATTTTTGAAGGCTTAAGTTGTTAAAAAGTAGTTTTTGATACCAATTGAAATTATGAATCTGGACATAAAATTTTGTTAGTGTAAGGCTCCACATGCTGGAATGTATAAAAGTGCGTAAGAAATAAAGTTTGGAAATTTTCTAAGTAAAAGTGGAGTTATGAAGACACTTACGAACCGTCAAATGGAACACAGTTCGTATATAGGTCTGTGGGTCCTAAGGATGCAATTCCAATAGCTCAAGTTTTGAGGTTCGTCAGTGTATGAAGGTAAATTTGGATCGTAAGTTGTTCCACTAGTCATAACTTGTGCTTGTGGAATGGAGGGCAGACTTGGTGGCAATATGACCTTCTTAAGTTTGCAGTACAAATTAACAACACGAGTCATAGAATGACTGATGGGCCATAGGTGTTGTCGTGGTTTGAGTTTCAAAGAAGATTCCTGATGGCCCAAATATTAACAGGACAATACCCCTTTCTACGACCTGTGGACTGGACCATGGCCTATAATCAAAGTCTTGTGGTCTGGTTTGACAACTTTTAAGAAAGGACAATTTTGACATTTTCTAATATTCTAAGCCTATGCTGCATTGTTTAAGCCCCCAAATAAGCCCTTTTTAGCTATATACAACCCTAAACTACTCCATCCTCCTTCATTTTAAAATATCCTAATCCTAAACTCCTTCCAAGCAATCTCAAGCTTCCTTAAGACTCTCAAGTAGAAGGTACAAGCTAGGGTTTTGAATTTTCTCCATCTTCCAACCAGATTTCCATCTCCAATCACACCAAGGTATGTGAGCTTTGAATTGTGGAGATCTTTCCTTCACATAGCTCAACCAACCCTCTTCTTCAACTATTTTCAAGTTATGAGTCACTTATGGTAGTTGCATGAACTCTTTTATTTGGTGATATTATGAAGCAATTTATGGTATTTTACCTTTGTACATTATTGTTCTATGAGATTCCATGTGAAGTATATGATTTACATGATGGTTAAATAATGCCCTAGCTAAGTTTTACTTTGTTATAGTAGGTTACTTTGAATAAATCTCAAATGACTCTATTTTACTTTATTCATGTTATTTACACTCAAAATTGCATGATTTTAAGCATATGTACATATACCTATCATGTTTTGATCAAGTTATGAGCCAAGCTTCTTAAGTTAATGAAAACCTCACAGCAAGATATGTGAACTACAAATGTTATGAATTTTGAAGGGATATTATTTATGCTATGAGCTATGAGAATATTATGAAAGTTATAAATGATATGAAGCCCTATTTTTGAGTCCTTATAGCTTGAGATCCAAGGTCCTATTTCCCATAGAATTATGTGTTTGTTATTTGATTATGCTGTCGTAATCAAGGATGTGCTATGACTGAAGAGGCTTGTTTAGGGTCCCTTCGGGTTCCCTATTTGTCATGTTATGACTAGGCCCTAGGCTTGGGTCATGAAAAGCTTGGTAAAAGAGTACTAGGTTGGTAAATAATCCTAAACAATCCAACATACTGTATTAAGTAGAGTTTTGTTCATGGTTGTGGAGCGCGCCACAACTATGAATAGGAGGTTATGAGGCATTTTAGGAAATGATTCACTTCTTCATAAATCTATGTTATGCTTTAGATTTGAATTAAGGTTTTCTTTCTCTAATGGATGGTCTTTTGGTCTTCTAGATTATGCTAGTAAGAAGAATGGAACAAATAGCTCCCACTCCTGAGGGTGAACCAAGCCCTCCAGCCCCACAAGTTCTCCAAGAAGAAGGGTTCACTCATGTTGAATACTGTAATGTGGTTAGTTTGTCAGCATGGGCCATAACCAACCAAGCAGTTCAAGCTTCTCATACTCCTACCTCTGTCTCAAAGGTAAGAGATGTTATAAGGATGAACCCTCCGGAGTTCTATGGCTCAAAGGTGGAGGAAGACCCCCAAGAATTCATTAACCAATTGTATAAGGTTCTTGATATTATAGGGGTCTATACAAGGTATGGGCATTGAACCCTCCGGAGTTCTATGGCTCAAAGGTGGAGGAAGACCCCCAAGAATTCATTAACCAATTGTATAAGGTTCTTGATATTATAGGGGTAAGCTCGAAGGAAAAGGAGAAATTAGTGGCCTATCAACTAAAGGGCCTTGCTCAACTATGGTTTTCTCAATGGAAGCTAGAGAGAGAAAATGAGGAGCCTATCTCATAGGAAGAATTCAAGGCCGCCTTCCTCAACCACTTTTTTCCCACAGAACTAAGCGAGGCAAAGATGATGGACTTTATGATCCTCAAGCAAGGTTTTATGAGTGTTAGGGAGTATTCCCTTAGATTCAATAACCGGTCAAAATATGCTCCTCACTTGGTCGCCGACCCTATGACAAGAATGCACAAGTTTGTGGCAGGAGTGTCCAACTTCATCAATGAAGCATGCTGGATTACCATGTTCATAGGAGATATGGACTTGTCTCAGCTCATGACTTATGCTGAGAAACTTGAAGGGGAAAAGATTCAAATGAGAAGGAGTGGGGAGTCCAAGAGGGCTCATTATGATGGTGGATCTCAAGGTGCTAGAGGTGGTCATTTTCAACAAGGCCACAAGTTCAAAGGTTAAATAGTCCTCCAATGCTAAAAACCAAAGGTTTGTCAATGATAGGGTGCTTAAACCTAAAGCTCAAGGTGGTAATGGTTGTCAAATCATTTCTCAGTCTGGAAGGTATGGTAAAAATCATAGTGGTAGATGCTATATTGATGTGGGTGCTTGCTTCAGGTGTGACGAAATGGACCACAAGATTTTGGATTATCCAGATAAGGGAAAATATGGCCATCCCTAAGAATATGGTGCTCATGGTGATCAAAGGGCACAAGGTGGACAAAAAGGAGGTGCTCCATTTTATAATCAATTTTATGCTCTTCAAGGGTGGCAAGGGGGCATATGAAACACCTAATGTTGTCACTAGTATGTCAAAGATATACAATTTGATGTGTATGCTTTATTGGATCTGGGTGCCACTCTCTCTTTCTTTACTCCATTTGTTGTTAATAGACTTCATGCATGTCCTGAATTATTATGTGAACCCTTTGAGGTGTCTACCCCAATCGGCGAGTCTATTGTTGTTAAAAAAGTCTATAGGGGTTGTCCCATATTTATAGTACATAAAGTCTTGCCTTGTGATTTTGTATGCTACATAAAGTCTTGCCTTGTGATTTTGTTGAGCTTGACATGGTAGATTTTGACATCATTCTTGGGATGGATTGGTTACATGCATATTATTCTTCTATTAATTGTAGAACCATCAAGGTTAAGTTCCAATTCCCTAACAAACCTATCCTTAAGTGGGAAGGTTGTGACTCGATGGTAAAGGGTTGGTTCATCTCTTGTCTTAAGGCTCGAAAGTTGATTTCTGAGTGTTACATATATCATCTTATAAGTGTGAGGGATATTATGTCTAAAGTCCCTCCTATTAAGTTAGTTTTGGTGGTAAATGAGTTTCTCAATGTTTTTTCTGTTGAGCTTACTAGTGTTCCTCCCCAAAGGAAAATAGATTTCGACATACACCTCCTTCCCGATACTTAACCCATTTCTATTCCCCCTTACCATATGGTCTCGGTGAAGTCAAAGGATCAATTGAAAGACCTATTGGAAAAGGGTTTTATTAGGCCTAACAAGTCACCTTAGCGTGCACTGGTGTTGTTTATAAGCAAGAAAGATGGCTCACATAGAATGTGTATCCACTGCCGATAACTTAAAAAGGTCACCATCAAGAACAAGTATCTCTTGCCAAGGATAGATGACCTATTTGATCAACTTCAAGGGGCTAGTCACTTCTCAAAGATTGACCTTCAGTTTGGGTATCATTAATTGTGAGTAAAGGAGTGTGACATCCCCTAGATGGCCTTCTATACAAGGTATGGGCATTTCAAATTTGTGGTGATGTCCTTTGGTCTAACCAATGCTCCGATAATATTTATGGATCTCATGAATAGGTTCATTAAATCCTACCTCCACATGTTTGTGGTGGTATATATTAACAATATTTTGATTTATTCTCAGAGTGAAGAGGAACATGTGAAACATTTGAGGGTTTTCAGCAAACATTGATGGAAGAAAGGTTGTTTGCTAAACTTGACTAATGTGAATTTTGGTTGAAGGAAGTTGCATCAATAGGATATGTGGTGTCGGGTGAAGGGATTAAAGTGGATCCTAAAAAGATGGAGGTGGTAAGAAATTGGCCAAGGCCCTCGATTCCAATGGATATTAGGAGTTTCGTGGGCTTGGTGGGGTATTACAAGAGATTTGTTGAGGGTTTCATGCGCCGTATCTCGTGCTTATTAGATCATCATCAGACTTGGTGGATATGTTGGTTTTTGATGTTAGGGGTACGAGATATTAGATGGCTTGTACATTGACCTACGAATTGTAAGTTGTGTCACAGGTGGAGATTCAGAGAAGGTTTCTAAGGGTTCAAAATTTTACCAGATGAGACCCTCCTTCCACAATCCATAGATTGGACCATGACCCGTAATAGAGGTCTCGTGGTCTTGTTCGGCAGGGTTTTAGGAAGGGAAAATTTGACATTTCCTAATTTTCTATGTCCAAGCTACATCGTTTTAACATCCAAAAGACTCATTTTTAGCCTTATACTACCCTAGTCCACTTTATTCCACTTAATTTTCAAATTTCCCTAAGTACCACATCTCCAAAATACTTCCAAGATCTTCAAGGCCTTTAAGAATAGAGTCCAAGCTAAGGTTTTGGATTTCCTATGCTTTTCAACAAGATTTTCACACCCAATCATACCAAGGTATATGGATTTTGATTTGTGGAGTCCTTTCCTCCATAAAGCTCTACTATCCTTCTCCTTATTCTATTTTTGAAGTTATGGATATTCATGGTAACATTATGAACTCTTCTATACATTGATACTTTGGAGAAATTTACACTATTGTATCTTTATATACTAGATTGTACTAAAATGACATGTGAAATTTATGGATTTTAAGAGGGTTAAGGCAGCCCTAGCTAAGTTTTATGGTGTTATGGTTGGTTACTTTGAATGATTTGAAAAGGACCTTATTTACTCTTCTCATGTCCCAAATCTTGACTTTTTCATGATTTTGAGCACATATGCATACCCACCATGTTTAATTAAGTTATGTACCAAGCTTCTATGTTGATGATTGTCTTATGGCTAGAAACGTAAATTATGAATGTTATGAATTGAAAGGGCTATTATGTATCCTATGAGATATGAGAATATTGAGAAAATTATGAGTGATATGAAGCCCTTTTTTGATATTATGTACCTTTGATTTTGAAGAGCTACTGTATGAAAATATTACGATATTAAGATGCTTATCATATTATGCTTATAAGTATGATTTGAGTATTCCTTAGGATTGTGGCCTAGCACCGAAAAGACCTTGGTAGATAACGATTGTCCCATAACTATGTTGCCACCATAGGTTTGTGAATAAGCTAATGGATCTATATAGCTTGTGTTCCATGCTTGACTAAAAAGGGTGGTGTTCTTGTAAGCTTGTCATCATATGTTAACCGAAAAGGGTGGTGCTCCCATAAGGTGATTATGAGGTACTTTTCGAAATGGCGGAGTTCCCATAAGGTAAGTGTTTGGTTTACCATGGAAAAGTAGGCCAATCCTAGATTGGTGTGGAGTAAACATAGTGATTCCAAGTAGTAGCTTGCTTTTTCTTACATGTTAGTTATGGTCCCTTCCCACCAATATATGACACTATGTGACTTAATGATTCTTCATGCATATTTTTACTATGGCATTGAGCATTCATGACATATTGAGCTTATATTCATTGATTATGATTACACATATTTTTTAATTATGGCTTATGTTTTATGTTGCATTGCACCCCGCATACTTAGTACATTCTAAGTACTAATACATACTTTTTCCTACATGATCTAACCATGTAGGGACTGAAGCTCCTATTCATCCTCCTCCATGTGCCTAAACGGTTCGGTTGAAGATTTGCTTGTGGTGTCCTCTATTTCAAGGAAAATAACCATTTACTTACATGCTTTATTAAGATTTGTCTAATTATGGATATTTATCTTTTGGATGTGAGCTCGAAAGATGTCTTGGCCCCCATTCCATTCGTATTAGAGGTGTTGCTATTTATATGGACATGTATGCTATTAACTCGACTCTTATAATGCTATATATTATGAATGACTCCCTTATTCCCTTGTTATACTTGTTGTTGGTTGTTGTTGAAGATGAAAGTTGTAAGTCCATAATTGCCCACATAGCATGAATCATACTTACTTGCCCTTTAGACTTTATTTGCTATGTGATCCATGTTAATCCTCTCCCCTACAACATCCCCATAGCATGGGTCCAAAGTCCCGACTCCCCTAGAATTATTTGTTACTTGTCGTTGTTTATTTATGTTTTCGCAACCAAGGATGTGCTATGTATGCTTAAGAGGCTTATTTGGGGTCCCTTGGGGTTCCTCATTCACCGTGTCATGTCTAGTCCGTAGGCTTGGGTCATGACAATTATCATACTTCTATTCTCAGCCTCACTTAATTTGATGCCAAACCTAGCTAATCGATGAACTTCCTTTTCTAGCTCTTTCTTCCCATTGTCAATGTGTGATAAACTCTCTATGGACACCCTATTAAGCGCGTTGGCTATAACATTGGCTTTTATCGGGTGATAATGCTCACTCATATTATAGTCCTTAAGGAGTTCCAACCACCTTCTTTGTCTTAAATTGAGATCCCTTTGGGTGAAAACATCTTGGAGGCTCTTGTGATCGGTGAAGACGTCCAGATAAACCCCATACAAATAGTGATGCCATATCTTTAAGGCAAATACCTCAACTGCTAGCTCAAGATCATGGGTAGGGTAATTATGCTCATTCACCTTTAGTTGCCTAGAGGAATAGGCAATGACCTTGCCTCGTTACATCAACACATACCCCAAGTCAATAGTTGAAGCATCACAACAGACAAAAAAACCCTTTTAACCCTTCCAGTAGAGTCAAAATAGTAGCGGAGGTAAGTTTAAAAACTCTTCTAACCCTTCTAACTCTTCAAGGTTTGAAAACTCTTCTCACATTTGTCGATCCATTAGAACTTCACTTTTTTTGTCTCAACTTTGTCAAAAGGGATGCAATTGAAGAAAATCCCTCAACCAATCTCCAATAATACCTTGCTAAACCCAAGAAACTCCTAATATCCATCAAAGTCAAGGTCCTAGGCCAATTTCTCACCACCTTCTTATTTTTAGAATCTACTATAATTTCATCTCTCGACACCACATGCCCAAGCAATGCAACTTCATTCAACAAAAATTCACATTTGTTAAACAAAGGAAACAACTCTTCTTTTCTCTAAGTTTGCAACACCACACTCAAATGCTTCATATGGTCTTTTTTACTCCAGGAGTATATCAAAATATCATTAATGGATATGATAAAAAATATGTCAAGGTAAGGTTTGATTACCCTTCATGAGATTCATAAATATTGATAGCCATTTGTTAGACCAAAGGAGATCACCACAAATTGAAAAGCCCATACCTTGTTCGGAATGCCATCTTGGGAATGTCATATTCCTTTACCCTTAATTGGTAATCGGATTGAAGATTGATTTTTGAGAAGCAGCTAGCCCCTTGTGGTTAGTCAAACAATATTATCTACCATTAATAGTGTGTATTCATTCTTTATGGTGATAGTTGATCATAGTCTTACGACCCGGACCTAAGGCCTATCCGTGACACGACAAATGTGACATGCGAAGCCATCCCATCAAAACCTCATGTTCATGTCATAAGCATTTATAAGATAAAATAAGCATAACTTAAGAGAATAAACAAGTAGAACATCTTATAATAGAAATCATTGTTTCCCTTAGGGGAAATTACATCAAATCATAATGTCCAAAACATGCCTCTATATCATAGGATCTTGGTGGGGACTAGGACATAGCTTACTAGATCACCCTCAAGACACACATCAAAGAAATGTAATAAAGTGTCATTAGAAAAGCATCATAAGAAGTCTTTTTACTAAAGCATGGGAATTCACTAACAAGTCTTCAAGAGCTCACTCTAAATCTAGCCATGAAATGGAATAGTTACCTCGTCGTCTATCACTACATGGTTAGATCATGTGGGCAATAAAGTATGCGTTTGTACGTAGAATGTACTAAATGTGTAGGTATGATATGTATGAATAGTGCAAGTTT
Source organism: Solanum virginianum (assembly GCA_000787875.1). NCBI lineage: Eukaryota > Viridiplantae > Streptophyta > Magnoliopsida > Solanales > Solanaceae > Solanum > Solanum virginianum. The sequence goes on along the minus strand of DF360348.1, from coordinate 8,971 downwards.
AAAACCATGATAAGATCCTAACATACATATGTGGCAGACCATAACTAACATATAAGACCATACAGACTATTACAGAAACTATTGCTGTTCCCTTTATACCAAGCAAAAAGGAGTCTACTTTGCTAAGGTAGACTAGATCCTCACCCTATAAGCTCTATCCTAGCATGGTGAGAATTCATTATTTGACCCCACCATTTAGGCTCTATTCTAGCATGATGAGTGTCCATTAAAAGCTATATGGATCCATTAGCATATCTTTAAGGCATATAAACACGAACATCATCACTATGGTGACACATAGTTATAGGAATATGGAATTTTGAAAATTCCTCTCGATGCTAAGTCATATCCCATGGAATATAGAAATTATGCATATGCAACGTTTTCAACATAGTTCATTAAAACGACCCTAAAAAGTATCTGAAAATGTGCCTCGGAAGTGCCCGGAATTGTAATTTTCATATATCTGAAAATCCATTCGTTATTTCAAAAATATGACATCATATTCTTGTTTAGGGTGTTAAATTGAATGGGAAATGGGTCTAACTCAAATTTTAGAGCAACCATATCAAAATTCGAAAATCACAATAAACACTATTTAAGAGTGTCACCTTTGAAGGGACATATCTCTTAGCATACAAATATTTGAGTAGACCATGACCTACGAACTTAAAATCCTTTGAATTAGCTTTCCAGCACACTTGGTTTCACCTCATTCCGAGTTTGGATGAAGGATTTATACCTATTTCCATAAAACTCATTTGTCTAGAGAATGCAGATTTCCAGTGAGTAGGCAACGCGAACAAGTGTTATTTTGGCCCTTTTTTTTATTTCAGTCCATTATTTTCAAATCTTGGGCCCAAGGGTTCCCATATGTGTTTTTAACTTACTTACCCTTATTTCACCCTCATATCTTCCTCAATATTCCCAATATCTTCTCAAACACTTTGACTTGTATTTCACCCTAAATTCAACTACCAAAACTCAAGACTAATCTTAAGGATTTCTTCAAGGATTTTATTTCAAGCTTCAAGTCTTCATCTTTAATCTCTTTCAAGGGTTCTCCAAAGCTAAGGTATGTGGTGTCGAACCATTGGGTCCTTCCACCCATGGTGTCTAATCCCTCATTTTACTAATATTTCATGATTTAAAGTTGATTTTACATATGGGTCTTGTATATTGAGAAATTTACTGTAGAGTGATTTTAGTTCATAAAAGTATGGTTGTCTTAGCATGTTTTGAGCTCTAAATCTTTGATCTAATATTGGATTTGATGAGGGGTTTTGCTATTAATATCTTGGGGGTATTGTAAGGTGTTGATTAATCGTTTTACAATAGATCTTCTTGCATGATTTGATCCCTAAATTGCATGGTCTTTTACCCCCATTACACACCCCAAGGTATTTGATAAAATATCCGGTTATGGTTTCTTGAGGAAATGAAGGTCTAAAGCATGAGATATGATATGATTGACTATATGATGATGAAATGAGCTTATGTACATGATGCATTCTATATAAAGTGTTGTGGTGGATCATTCCCAATTCGGGGGCCTAGTTGAGGGGTTAATGCCTCAACCAGTAGGGTGATGGGTGCGATCATCACCAACCTAGTTGAGGGGTTGATATCTCAATTACTAGGGTGATGGGTGCGATCATCACTAACCTTGATGAGGGGTTTGTACCTCACACACTGGGGTGATGGGTGCTATAATCACTAACCTTGATGAGGGGTTTGTACCTCACACACTATGGTGATGGGTGCTATCATTACTAACCCCAAGGGGTTTATACCTTGGAAATTTAGCTTGGTCTCCTCTTCACATATGGTATCCTATATGAGTATGATTTACTTAAGCATGTTTTACTTATGTATTTAACATACATGTCATATTGCTATATTATGCTTATTGCCTAATGCTATGCATATTGATCATGAAGCTTATCTCTTGTTGTATTACATCCCACATACTTAGTATATTCAAATGTACTAATGCATACTCTATGCCTACTTGATGTTACTATGTAGAAACCAGAGCTCCTATTAATTCTTCTTGTGGCTAGAAGGATTGTTCAAGTTAACCATGGGTGAGTCCTCCATTCCGAGGATCATGACTATTGTCTTATAATATGTTCTAAAACTATGTTTCTTTTATGTATGTACTAACTATAAGTGTGAACTTGGTTTCTTGTCTTGGCCCTCACTCTTATCTATGTAGTAGAGGTGTTGTTGGACATGTTATGTATTATGCTTGAGCTTTGACTCACTTATGATATTCAACTTATTTAAGAATAAATCTCTCTCTCTCTCTCTCCCTTAGTCAAAATTCCCCTTGTTTATGTTTCTTACATTGTTTTACATTGCTTCCACGACCAAGGATGTGTAATGATATGCTTTGAGGCTTGTTTGGGGTCCCTTCGGAATCCCCATTCACCGGTCACGTCTAGGCCCGAGGCTTGGATTATGACAAACTTAGTATCGGAGTAGTAGATTGTTAGATCCTTAGAGTTCAACATACCGCATCGATTAGAGTGTAATTCATGGTTGTGTTGTGCACTATAACTATAAGTAGCAGGCTATGAGGTGTTCTAGGCAATGTTTTATTTCTTCATGATCCATGTCGTGCTTTAGAAGCAAGATAGGGATTTCCCCTTTAATGAATGTTCTTTGATCTTTTAGTTAATCATGCCACTTCAAGAAGGAAGGCGAAGGAAGGTAATTAGAAGGTTTTGATTTTGATGGATCCGAGTTTCACTATTTCTTCTTTACTCTTTTAGTTGATGATGGGACTTCTTATGTGCCCAAGTGAGTATGTGGATCTTTGGTATATATTCTCTTGGTTGGGTATGTTATTGCTAGAAATTTCATAGGTGTAGATCCGGGTTTGTATTGCATTATGTCTTGCTTCGTGGCTTGTTGGAGTTGGTATAATTGATTTTTATATCATTATAGGGATGGAATGGTTGCATGCATATTGTGTCTTCATGGATGGTAGAACTCATACAGGCAGCTCTGATTCCCTAATGAGCCCGTCTTTGAGTGGGAGGTTGTTAAATGGTAGCAAGGGAGGTAGGTTCATTTCATACCCTAAGGTACAATTGGTCTCTATGGGGTCGAATTTGTCATCTTGTGAGAAGTGAAGGTGTTGAACCTAAGTTATTTTGCCTATAGAATTGTTGTTGGTGGTGGATGAGGCTTTGAATTCCTTTATGATATTTTGAATTTTGGGGTAATGTCCTTTGGTTTGATTAATACGCTGGTTATGACTATAAGTCTCATGAGTAAGATCTCTAGTCCTTACCCTAATAGGTTTATGTTAGGTTTGGTGGTGATAATATGGTTCATTTTATTTCACCCTCATATCTTCCTCAATATTCCCAATATCTTCTCAAACACTTTGACTTGTATTTCACCCTAAATTCATTCATTCCCTAATGAGGTAGTGCATGTGAATCATTTGAGGGTAGTATTACATGTTTAAGGAAGAAGGTTGGGTGCTAAATAGAAGAGATAAGAATTTTGGTGGTAAGAGGTTTCCTTCCTAGGTTAGGAGCTGCCGAGTGATGGTATTAAGGTGGACCATAGTAAGACGAAGGTGATTAGAGATTAGCCTAGACCTTAGACTTCATCTGATATCAGGAGCCTCTTGGGTTTAGTGTGCTATTACCGAAAGTTATGAGTAGGGTGATTTGATAGGTCCAGGAGTTGCTATTTCTTATGTTATCCGTTGGTGCTAGTAAGATTCATATGTTTATGGGTTTCATTCATGGGTTCCTTTCACCCATGGAGCCCAATCTTCCTATTTTATGAAATTGCATGATTTCAAGTTGTATTTCCTATGGGTACCTATTATTATGAAATATAAGTATGAAATATGTTGGGGTTTTATCTATTTAATGAAATTGTATGATTTCAAGTTGTATTTCCCATGGGTACATATTATTATGAAATATGAGTATGAAATATGTTGGGATTTTGTCAAATATTGTTGATTATGCATGAATATTTATTTTGAGCTTATACTATGAGCTAATCTTTGTCTATTGAGACTTTACATGATTCGAGCTATAAAATCTATGAACTATTGTGAAGTTTTGATATGATTTACAAGTTACCTATATTGGGGTTTTACCATGATGTTGGTGGGCTGATTTACATGATTTTAAGATGCATTGATTTCACTATTTCATGATCTATGCTCTTGCATTTTGCATGATTTGAACATGTCCTCATATGTGCCCATCAAATGTTTGATGAAATATCAAGTTAAGAATCTCAAGATATGTACATGTTTTATAAGTCAAGTGACTTCATGATGAATATAGGCTATCAAATATGTTTTGTATTCATGAAATTATCTATGATTATGCAAGTATAAAGTTAAGCCCTTTTCAAAAATTTACTTTCAAGAAAACCTACATGGATTCTACTTGTTTTAATTTGGGATTTGATTATTATGATTTTGATGATTTAAAGCTGATTTAAACTATTATATGAGGATTTACTTTGGGTTTATAAAGTTATAAGTATACATGTTCCCCATTTGAAATAATTTATGCATGAGAGATTACACTATGGAATTAATTATGATTTCACTTCAACTTCATACTATAAATGTTAAGATTTAAATTTAGTCTTAATTACCCATGTCATTTCCTCATTGTTCATAGTATATGCATTCATGTACACAAATTATTTTAAAAATTATGTAATGAGTAAGCCCAATTTCATTTTATGGTATGATTTTGATAAAAGGTTGGTCATGACAATATTGTGATCACATATATGTCTTTGATTTTGGCCTTTAAGCCTAAGAATGCATTGAAATGATTTGGAAAATGACTATTGCCTCTTTGAAAGTATGTACATATATATTATAAATGTTCTTATGGGATGAAGACTTAGCTTGTTATGTTGGGGTCTTGGGGTAATTTGGGCTACTTGCATAACATGTTTCCAATAAGTGTAGAACCCGTAAGGTTGTAATAGGATGATTGATCTATGTGGTCAATTACAAAGGGTTTGTCGCTTCACTAAGATTGATGTTTGGTTGAGCTTTGTCCCCAAGTGAGTATTATTAGTATCGGAGGAGTTGGTTATTTGGTTTATGCATTGGCTATGATTATGGGTCTTTAGAATAAGGTCTTAAAAATCCTACCTTGGTATGTTTGTGGTGGTTTCTAGTAATGAGGTATTGATTTATTTAGAGCTTGTGAATCATTTGAGGGATTGGTTGCTAAATATGATTGGTGTGAGTTGAGGATAACAAGAAGGTTGTTAGAACTCCTTAGGATTATGGTATGAGTGTGCATTGGTTTTTCCTCGATAAGGCTAATGTTGTGGTCGGTGCTCTAGGTAGCTTAGCATATTTGTTAATGGTGGCTAAGAGGAGACTAGTGGGGTCCATCGATGGTTAGATTGGAAGTTAAACTGAGGGAAGTTGAGTATGGTCATGTAGCATTTTTGATGGTTCCAAATATTTTTAGGTTAAGAGGTCTAGATTAGGCAAGGCCTTGATTCCATTTCATTAGAGTTGGAAGTTTTGGGCAAGAAGATGATAGAGTGGGAGTTGTCTCCCAAAGGCGAGATGGTGGTTATGGTACCAAGTGGATTAGGTGTATTTAAGGTTGACAAT
>DF360349.1:0-43743 GCA_000787875.1 Solanum virginianum | reverse complement strand
TTCCAGACAGCGTGGCCCCAACGGCCTAGTTATATGCTTTTCCTTTTGGCTTATTAGTGCTATTTTCCTTTTTAAAAGCATACTGAAGGTGGAATTCGTTATAGTGTATGTAGAAAGGATATAGGTGTAGTTGTTTCTCCCGGGCCTTATCGGCAACGGGTGCCAGTCCGCCTTAACAGGATTTGGGGCGTTACACAAACCTAGGGCCTAGATGTGACCGACGAATGGGGAATCCGAAGAAACCCCAAACAAGCCTCATAACATATGATTACACATCCTTTGTCGCGGAAGTAATATAAAACAACATAAGAAATATGAACAACGGGAATTGGGACTAAGGGAGGGAGAGAGTTTAATACTTAAATAACTTAGATTAGTCAAAGCTCATACATAATACATAACTTGTCAAACAATACCTCTAAATATAGATACTTAGCAGGGGCCAAGACAAAGCAACCGGGCTTACCCTCATGGTCATAAGTATACAATAAATGAAAGAGAGTCTTAATACATAAAAGAAGAGAATAGTCATTGTCCCCGGAATGGAAAACTCACTAATGGCTAACTTGAACAATCAATCTAGCCACAAGAAGAATCAATAGGAGCTCCAATTCCTACATGGTAACATCATGTAGGCATAGAGTATGTATTAATATGTTTGAATCTACTAAGTATGTGAGATGCAATGCAATAAGAGATAGGTATCATAATCAAAATGCATTATAATAATAATAAGCAATGAATAACATAATATCAATATGACAAGTATGCATGATGCGTGAAGTAGAATATGCTTACAAGTCATTCAACTCATATAGATCATAATACATAAGTGTGAGAAGAGACCTCAACTGACATAACATAAGACCATGCGAGCTACAACTCGAAATTCTTATGTCAACCCTACACCGGAAGAAAGGGGAAAGTTACTTGCCAAGATAAACCTCATAATGCCTAAGTGGATTCACTAAGCCTTTTGTGAACTGGGTACTCGCCTCTAGTTCTTGGACTCGAATACCCGCCATAAGCCCCAACTCAGGTACTCGCCTCAAGCACTCAAATTTAGGGTACTCGCCTCTTTGAGATTTAGGGACTCGCCTCTAATCCCTTTACCTATGGTGGCATGTAGTTCTAGGACTTGGGGACTCATCTTTAGTCTACTCGGTGCTAAGTCTAATCCCACGAAATATATATAAGATAATCATACTTTAACAAGTTGCAATAAACATAGAGACATAGAACGAGTAGCTCTTAACATCACTGACCTTAAATGGTGAACCTAACTTCAATCATAAAAATGGGTCATTGTCAACATTATTCTTTGCATTAACATTAATATCAAATGCTCACAAGAGGCATAATCTTAGAATATGGGCTTAATCCGGCCCTAAAACATCATCAATATTTTCTTGACTTAAGCACATCTTTAGAAAGCTCATAATCATCATAGGGTAAATCGAATCATAACTCAACCAATAGATCATCAAAACTTTAAGAATCCTTAAAAAGGCATTTTATCAAGCACATGGAGGGTGTGTAATACTAGTGTAAAACCATGCAATTCTAGAGATGAAATCATGCAATAAAATCCATTGTAAAACCATCAATCAACCCCTTGTAACACCCTCAAGCAATATACATCAAACTTTCTCATCAAACCTTACATTAGATCCAAGATTTATAGCTCAAAACATGCTAAATCAATCATAAATTCATAAAGTGGCAAAGAAGTGCACGTTTAGCCAAGATCTTTCGCAAAAAAACATGCTAAAATAATCATACTTTCTTAAACCCCAAATCACTATGCAGTGAAATTTATAATAATCAAGACCCATAAGTAAATCAACATTTAAATCATGCAATTTAAGTAAAAAGAAGGCTTAGGCACCACGGGTGGAAGGACCCAATGGTTCAACACCACATACCTTGACCTTGAAGAGTTTCTTGAAGAAGAATTTAATGGACACTTAAAGCTTGAAGGAATTCCTTAGATCCAGATGAGGGTTTTGGGACTTGAATCTTGAGAGAAATATTAGTCTAACTGTTTGAGTGAGTATTGGGGAATGTTTAGGATGATATGAGGGTGAAATAAGACTAATTATAGGTATTTTCAAGTATAGGAACCCTTAGGCCCAAGACTTGAAAATTTTGGACCGAAGTAAAAAAAAGGACCAAAATAACAATGCACGACGCGGAACTCATTGGAATTTGCATCTCTACAAAAATGAGTTCCACAAAAAAAGGTATAAATTCTTTATCCAAAGAATGAGGTGAAACCAAGTGTGTTTGAAAGCTAATTTAAAGAGCTTTAATTTGGCAGGTCATGGGCTACCCAAAACTTTGTGTGCTAAGAGATATGCCCCTTAAAGTTGACCCTCCTAAATCATGTTTTTGTGATTTTTGGATTTTGATACGGTTGCTCTAAAATTCGGGTTAGACCCATATTTCACTAGATTTGACCCCCTGAACAAGAATATGAAGTTCAGAACAATTTTTGAAAATTTTTGAACTAGTTCGCATTGTGGACCTGTCACGGACAGCTACTGCTTTTGTGAAGTTTTACCCTCTAAAGAAGAAGATGAAGTCGGATTTGCGAAATAATGAATGAATTTTTAGATATATGAAAATTATGATTTTGGGCACTTATGAGGCACATTTTCAGGCACTTTTTAGGGTCGTTTCAATATCTCCCCCTTGGGAACATTCATCCCCGAATGTGAAAGAAGTATACTAGACAAGAGTGATCATAAACAAATCATCCCCAAAAAGAATGCAACATTACATTTAAAACACCATTTTCAAAATCTCAGCATAGGTGTAAAATCATCATAAATTTACCAACTTAAACATGATTGCATATAAATGACATCGGGGATGAAACATGAGACTTGGAATCATAAAAAGGACTTGACGTGAAAGAGATATGGATATTTCTCCTCCATGCCCGCTCTAGCTCCCCAAGAGACACATACGAATAGGTGACTCTTACAAAGGGCCTTGAGAACATACATCATTATCAATCAACTTCTCCACTCATCCATCCAACACCTCCACCGAGACCTTCTCCTAAGTAAACTTACCCTACATAACACCCACAACCTCAAAGTGTTCTATAATACTAGAGTCACCAACACATCCTCTCAACATAGAAGCATAAAGAATAGGACTAACCAAACCTCTCTCCATATGCAATCCCCAAACTTATGCAACCTTACCAACTTCCCTCTTCACCCTATAAGGACTCATAACCATAACTCAATAGTTAACCTTAAACACACCTAACCCACTTGGTACCATAAACCCCTATCTCCCCCTTAAGAGACAACACCCACTCTATCATCTTCTCACTCAAAACTTCCAACTCTAATAAGGTGGAATCAAGGTCTTGCCTAATCTAGACCTTCTCAACCAAAGAAGATTCAGAACCACCAAGAACACTATACCACCATGCTCAACTTCCTCCAACGTAATGCCCCACTCTAGCCAAATGATGGACCTCTCTAGTCCCCTCCTTGCCACTATCATCAACACATGCTAGGCTACCTAGAGCACCAACGACAATATTAGTCTTATCGGGAAAATAATGCACATTCATATCATGACCCTTAAAGAATTCTAGCCACCTTCTTGTTATCCTTCATTCACACCTATCATATTGAGTAAACAATCTCCTATCATCTAAGACTTACACACTACACCCAAAAGGATTCATAAGCTCTAATTAAATCCATACTTCAACACTAAAGACCACCACAAGTATAACAAGGTAGGGACTAAAGACCCTATTCATGAAATCCATAAACATAGCCAATCCATAATTCAACCAAACTACTCCACCAATACTAATAATGCTCACTTGGGGACAAAGCTCAACTAAAGATCAATCGTAGTGAAGCAACTAACCCCTTGTAGTTGACCAAATAGACCGACCATCCTCAACCATCATATTACAACTTTACGGGTTCCACACTCATTGGAAACATGCTATGCAAGTAGCCCAAGCTACCCCAAGACCTCCAACACATCAATATAAGTTCAACCAAGATCACAAGGCAAGACTTCTATGCAATAAGAACATGGACAACCCTTAGAGATCAATTGAAGCTTAAGGCAAGAATGAACCTACCTCTCTTTTGCTACCAGTTGACACTTTCCCACTTAAGATGGGTTCATTAGGGAGTTAGAATCCAACTCTATAGGTCAAACCATCCATAGAGACACAATATTCACGCAACTATTCCATTCCAAGTATAACATCAAATCCACTACATCAACTCCAACAAATCACGAGGCAAAACCTAATGCAATATGAACACAGATCAACCCTTATGGAATTTCTAGCAACCATATACTCAACCAAGATGTAGATACCAAAGGTTCAAATCACAACTTGGGACACATAAGAAGTCCACTAGCAATAAAAAGAATAATGAAACTCGGATCCCTCAAAATCAAAACCTTTAACTTACCTTCAAAGCACCATGCCGAGCCTAGTAACTCCTAGAGAGGTATGGTTGAGAACGCCAATGACTATGATTATGGTTCTTGGGGACCTACAAATAGTGTCTCATCTTATGATCCATTCCACCACATCCAAAGCACGCACCCGATCCGGCTAAGAAATCTCTCGGGCGGCACTTTCCATACTTGTTGCACCTAGGAGGAGCTTGTCTACCAATGCTTTCACCCAAACTCTTGTCATTGCCCAATCTACTTTTGACAATTCTCTCATTTGGAGCATGGTTGAACTCATGATCTTGGAAGCTACCCTTAAATCGAGCCCTCTTAGACCCCTCAATTCTCCTCTTCCTTAACTTTTCCTCCTCCATTTGCTCGGCATAAGTAATCAAGCAGGACAAGTCCATATCACTAATTAGCAAGGTAGACTGACATTCTTCACTAACCAAGTTGGAGACCCCCATCACAAACTTATTCATCCTAGATCTAGGATCAACCACCAATGAGGAGCATACTTAGAAAGTTGGTTGAATTTGAGGGCATACTCCCTCACACTCATTGATCCTTGTTTCAAGTTCATGAACTCTACCAATTTAGCTTCCCTAAGCTCAAGAGGGAAAAACCAATTAAGAAAAGCCACCTTGAACTTCTCCCAAAGCACTACATTACCAATTCCCTTCTCTCCCTTCCATTGATCATACCATATTTGGGCTACCCCTTAGAGTTGGTACATCGCCAACATCGACTTTTCATTTGGCCCAACACCTATGGTATTCAAGATTTTGTAGACCTCATCTATAAACTCTTGTAGGTAATCATCCACCTTTGACCCATAAAATTTTATTGGGTTCATCCTCATGAAGTCTCTCACCCGAGATGCCGGAGTAGAAGCATGAGAGGCTTGAGCCCCTTGGTTCGCTTGATTAGCCACAACTTGTGCAAGCATAGTGAGAGCATCCTGGAACCCATCATGAGTCGATTGTTCCTCAGAAGAATAGGATCTTCTTCCTCTTGTGTTAGACATGATCTAATATAACAAAGAATAATCGTTAAGTGAAAAACTTACTCCAACTCTATAGAACGACTTAGAACATGAAGAAGTGAAACTTTTGCTAAATGTCTCATAGCCTCCTACTCATAGTTATGGTGCATAACACAACCATGAATAAGACTCTTATCAACACGGTGTGTTGGACTCCAAGGATCAATCAACCTATTGCTCTGATACCATCCTTGTCACGATCCAAGCCTAGGGCCTAGACTTGACTGGCGAATGAAGAACCCGAAGGAACCCCAAACAATCCTCATAGCATATGATTACACATCCTTAGTTGCGGAAGAAATATAAAACAACATCAGAAATATGAATAAGGGGAATTGGGACTAAGGGAGAGAGAGTTTAATACTTAAATAACTTAGATTACTCAAAGCTCATACATAACACATAACTTGTCCAACAACACCTCTAAACATAGATACTTAGTGGGGGCCAAGATAAAAAAATCGGGCTTACCCTCACGGTCATAAGTATACAGTAAACAAAAGAGAGTCTTAATACATAGCATAAAGGAATAGTCATTGTCCACATAATGAAGAACTCACCAAAGGCTAACTTGAACAATCTATCTAGCCCCGAGAAGACTCAATAGGAACTCCGATTCCTACATAGTAACATCATGTAGGAATAGAGTATGCGTTAGTATGTTTGAATGTACTAAGTATTTGGGATGCAATTTAACAAGAGAGAGGAATCATAATCAAAATACACAATAATAATAATAATAAGCAATGAATAGCATAATATCAATATGATATGTACGCATGATGCGTGAAGTAAAACATATTTACAATTCATTCAACTCATATAGATGATAATGCATAAGTGTGGGAAGAGACCTCAACCGACATAACATAAGACCAAGCGAGCTACAACTCAAAATCCCAATGTCAACCCTACATCGAAAGAAAGGGGGAAGTTACTTGTCAAGCTAAACCTCCTAATGCCTAAGTGGATTCACTAAACCTTTTGTGTACTGGGTACTCGCCTCTAGTTCTTGGACTCAGGTACTCGCCACAAGCCCGGACTCGGGTACTCCCCTCTAGTCCTCAAATTTAGGGTACCCGCCTCTTAGAGATTTGGGGACTCACCTCCAATCCCTTAAACTATGGTGGCACATAGTTCTAAGACTTGGGGACTCACCTCTATTCCACTCGGTGCTAAGTCTAATCCCACGAAATATATATAAAATAATCATACTTTAATAACTTTTAATAAACATAGAGACATGGCACGAGTAGCTCTTAACAACATTGTCCTTAAATGGTGAGCCTAACTTCAATCATAAGAATGGGTCATCATCAATATTATCATATGAATTAACATTAACTTCAAAGGCTAACAAGAGGCATAAACTTAGAAAAGGGGCTTAATCCGGCCCTACAACATCATCAATATTTTCCTGACTTAAACACATCTTTAGAAAGCTCATAACATCATAGGATCACTTGAATAATAACTCAACCAATAGATCATCAAAACTTAAAGAATTGTTAAAAAGGCATTTTATCAAACATTTGGAGGGTGTGTAATGCTATTGTAAAATCATGCAATTCAAGAATGAAATCATGCAAGAAAATAGAGTGAAATCATACAAGAAAATCCATTGTAAAACCTTCAATCAACACCTTGCAACACCATCAAGTAATATACATCTAAACCCCTCATCAAATCTTACATTAGATTCAAGATTTATAGCTCAAAATATGCTAAAACAATCTTTTTTTCATAAACCCCAAATCACTGTGGAGTGAAATTTATAATAACCAAGACCCATAAGTAAATCAATATTTAAATCATGCAATTTAAGTAACAAGGATGCTTAGGCACAATGGGTGGAAGGATCAATGGTTCAACACCACATACCTTGACCTTGAAGAATTTCTTGAAGAAGACATTAATGGAGACTTAAAGCTTGTAGAAATTCCTTAGATCTATATGAGGGTTTTGGGATTTGAATCTTGAGAGAAATATTTGTCTAAGTATTTGAGTGAGTATTGGGGAATATTTAAGATGATACGAGGGTGAAATAAGACTAAGTATAGGTTTTTCCAAGTATGGGAACCCTTAGGCCCAAGACTTGAAAGTCTTGGACTGAAGTCAAAAAATACAGGACTAAAATAACACTGCTCCATATCGCAGAAGCGACGTAGATTGCACATTGGAATTTGCATCTCTGCACAAATGAGTTCTAAAAATGGGCATAAATTCTTCATCTGAACTCGAAATGCGATGAAACAAAGTGCGTTGGAAAGCTAATTCAATGAGATTTAATTTTGCAGGTCATAGGCCACCCAGTTCTTTGTGTGCTAAGAGATATACCCCTTTAAAGTTGACCCTCCTAAATCACATATTTGCGATTTTTGAATTTTGATACGGTTGCTCTAAAATTCAGGTTATTCCTACTTAATTTGACCTCCTGAACAAGAATATGAAGTCAGATTTTTTATATAACAAATGAATTTTTAGATATATGGAAACTACGATTCTGGGCACTTCCCAGGCACATTTTCGGGTACTTTTTGGGATCGTTTCAAAGCTCTACAATATATAGAGGAACATGAAGCATGTAACCAGTACATCCCGAGAACCATATCAAAATCAAGCACCTTAAGTTCCACAAGGTCACACAGAAAGACTTTATGCAACACAAAAATAGGACAACCCCGATAAACTTTATGAGCAACAACATATTCACCCATGGGAATATAGACTAGAAAAGGCTCTCCCAAAATTTTAGGACTCAAACTAAACTTAATAGCCAACAAAGGAATTACAAAAGATAAATTGGCACCCGGATTAAGCAAACATAAACATCAAAATAAAAGACTTTTTACATACCAGTCACAACATTCGAAGCCTCCTCCACTTCCAGACGAGCAAGCATAGAACCTTTTGTTTGTGGGGGTACAACCTGGTGGTGCTGTTGGTTGAACTTGAGTTCCTTGAACCATTTGATCCTTCTTCGGTGCCTTTGGGCAATCAACATGCTTCTGCCCAGTCTCACTATAACAATAATAAGCACCCGAACCCTATAAACACTTCCAAGATTCAATCCTCCCACATTTGTCACATCGTGGAGGTAATGGCCAACCCTTAACATGTGCCTTGGGAGGAGGTACCTTGGCATTAGTAACCCAAGCATTAGAACATTGTTCCTGTTATAATTAACCATAACCACTACCCTTGGAGTTAGAGAACCCACCATCATAATGAGCAGCTATCTTAGAACCATGCACCCTCCTTTCCTTAAGTTTCTCTCCCTCAATCTACTCAGCATAATTCATGAGTCTGGAGATATGCATATCCCGAATAAGCATAGCCATATGACATTCCTTCACAAATAAAGTTAGATATTCCAAATATGAACTTGTGCATTCTTGCACAAGGGTCAGCCACAAGCATAGGACATACTTGGAGAGCTTAGTGAACTTAAGGGCATAGTCTGTCACACTCATACCACCCTATTTAAGGTTGATAAACTCAGTCTTTTTGGGTTCCCTAAGTTCAAGTGGAAAGAAACGATCCAGAAAAGTAATCTTGAACACTTCCCAATTAATAGCATTACCACAAACGCTTTCCATCAACCATTAAGTGTACTACACCTGAGCCACATCTTTCAACTGATAGGCAGCCAACTTAGCTTTCTCCTTAGAAAACCCCATAACATTCAACACCTTAGTGAGCTCATCAATGAACTTTTGAGTATTCTCATCAACCTTTGACCCATAAAACTCTGGAGGATTTATTCGGGTGAAATCCCTCACCCTAGAGGCCAGAGTGGGATCCCGAGAAAGATTAGCTTGCCTAGTCTGAGTAGTCACCACCTAGGCAAGTAGAGCAAAGGCCCTATAGAATTCATCATTAGAGATAGGCTCTTCTATAGCCCCTCTAGGTGCTTAATCCTCATTAGTCGGGGCCAATATTAGTAGGGAAGTTCTTTCGCAAGGCATCTTTTGTAATGAACCAAGGATACCATTAGGATAAAGAAAGCCTAACATATGGTTCATAGCATGACATATGATATGAACCAGTGCAATAATTCCTAGAATATCATCATGGCCTCTCACTCATAAGCATGGTGTATTTCACACCCATGAATAGGTTTTAATCAACGCGACATGTTCAACTCCGAGGATCATTTATAAACCTAGTACTCTGATACCAAGCATTTTATTACTTGGACCTAGGGCCTAAAAGTGACATGGCGAATGGTAACCCAAGAGTCCCCAAATAAGCATTATAGCATCCATTCACACATCATCAGTTTGAAAGTATATATAGATAGTAAACACATAATTCTAAAGGATAGAAATGAAGGACTCACACTATGGGGATGTCATATAGAATAGGAGTAACATGGATTCACATAGCACGTAACACATAAATACTAAGGGGTGGGTAAGTATGACTCACTCTATGGGGGAAATTCAGGACTTAGGATCTTTCAAATCATAACATAGCAACATATCATAATACTTATAGCCAATAATCATAACATTACCCAATAGGTATCCAAACACATAAGCATAATCTTTAATCACAACACTTAGCATATAAACGTCAAGGAGTTTATAGGATGTCCGACAATGTCTCTAGTCATAAAATAGGACGAGGACTAAGACATACCCTGGGCTCACCCTCAAAGTAAATAACATAAATAAAACACTATAATTACAGGAATGGTGGTTTGTCCTTGGAAGTAGGACTCACCACAACAAGCAAATCTCAAGATCCAAGATAGATGTCATACGGTAGATGAATATAGTCCTCAATTTCTACATGGTTAGATCATCTAGGAAAAAGTATGTGTTAGTACATTTGAATGTACTAAGTATGTGGGCATACAATGCACATGAACTCATTAAACCTGTATTTTGATGTTAGATGACAAGGGCACATATGTAGAAAGAATCATATAACAAGTGGGTAGCTTATATCAATATGCCATGAAATGCATGATGCATAAATGCAAAAATACTTCATATATATTGAGGATGGGACTGTAACCGACATAAGAAAAAGTGAGATATAACTTGGAACTCCTTCATCTACCCCACACCGAATAAAGAGGTGATCTACTTTGGAAGGTAGATCCTTAACATTCTTCTCCTTCTTTCCCCCTTGGGGCATCAACATATATCTATGTTAGGCACATAGTTATGGGATAATGAAATTCATATCTAACGAGTCATTCCTCAACTAATGGGATGAGGCTCAATCTCAAGGTCCTCTTAGTGCTAGGTCATCATCCCACTAGAATACATCTATATACATACTTGTAAAAGAGGCATAAGACTTTCAAATCATTTATATGCATTCTTGGTTTAAAAGCCAAATCACATTCTTCATAACCATACTGTAACGACCCCAAAAAGGACTCCAAAAGGTGCCTCGAAATGCCCAAAATTTTAACTTTTGTATATCTTAAAATCCATTGGCTATTCAAATATTCGACTTCATATTTGTGATCAGGGGGTCAAAATTAGGTTAAAAAGGGTCTAAACCCAATTTAAGAGCGTACAATTAGCAATTATAAATTTTTAAATAACGAATTCCAGTGAGGTTTACGTATTCCCTCCAAGGGCACACTTTAGCATAATTCCTTCTCCACGTCCTCTCCGCGACACAGGGAGGTGTATTTTGCTTGGCACTATTTTTCTTGTGCGGCCCAAAGTATTCTAAGTGTTGGGCTCAAGTTTCCCAAATGTATTTTTATCTATACTTAATCAAATTTTACCCTTATATCATCCTAGACATTTTTCAATACTCGCCAAAACACTTAGCCATATTTTCACTCCAAAATTCAAGATTTAAAACCCTCATCTGGAACTAAGGATTATCTTCAAGCTTCAAGCCTCCATTTTCAAACTTCACCAAGAACTTCTCCAAGGCTAAGGTATGTGGTGTTGAACCATTAGATCCTTTCACCCATGGTGCCTAGTCACGAAATAGATAGGTAGGTATATCACCATCCGTCCTTATAGAATTAGATCATGTAGAAAAAGACTATACGTTAGTATGTGAAATTTACTAAGTATGTAGGTATGCCACACATCAAAGACCTATCATCATCATAATACCAATATGCATAATTATAGCAATACAATAAAGAAAAGAGATGTATATTGAGGCATCTTTAAAATTATGAATGGAAACATGTAAGAACATTTCATAACCTAGCATATATACACATGTGGAAAGAGGGCCATAACCAATAATAAGACTATACAGACTATTACATCAAATTTTGATGTTGCCTCTATACTAGAGAAAGAGTAAACTACTTTCCAACATAGACTATACCTCACCCTATGGGCCCTATGCTAACACGATGAGTGCCATATGTAAATCCACCAACATAATACTATATAGGCACATAACATAATCCTATGGTGGCATGTAGTTATGAGACAAGAAGATTTATATAAAGGCCCTTGAGTATAGCCCCCTCGCTCAATCTCGTTAGGTACTAAGTCAAATTCCACGGAATACATAGTTATGCAATATACATAGATGTCATCATAGGAAATAATTTCTCAAAATCACACTTTCATTGTTTGTATATAGGTATCATAACCTCAAAAGGCATTTTATAACATAGGAATGGTCTATCAGCATATTTGAGTAAAGTATGATTATACTCCCCATATTATCATCGTTGCATAAATGCTAGGGTCTTAGGTCACCTTCATAGTCATGATTATGATCATAAACATGTTTTCATACTTGGAGTCTTTTCATGAAAACAATTCTTAACATAGGAGAATAGGCCAAAAAATAGGTTTATAAAAAATTGGAGTTACAATTATGAAATTTGATGAAAATCATGTAAGATCAATGCAATTGGAATCAATTCAAATCATAAGTAAAGGAACCCATATCAACTTGAAAAGCCCTAATCAACACATACTTGAAATCAATTGGAAAATTATGAAATTCATTTAACTCACCATGATTCATGTATAATAGAGTAGGATAATCTCATAATAATCATAGTTAAGTATTGGGAATAAAATCATAAAAACACATGAAATTCATGCTTGAAATTGAGAAAAAATGAGAGGTTGATTTGGGCTCCTTGGATGGAGTAGGTCCATCAATGAAGTCCTACATACCAACCTTGAATCTATAAGCTTCAATGGAGGTTCCACTAAAAAGAGAAAAATTAGAATTTTTGGAGAGATTTTTAGAGTGAATGAGCTTGAAAGAGTTTGAGGGTAGTTTTAAGAGAATTGAGACAGTTACGGTAGTTATTAGGATCAAAATGATGTAGTTTAGGAGTTAAATGGGTCAAAAATGACCAAAAAGCCCTTCATTAAATTTTCTCTTAGACCCATGTATGAGTTTTATCTATGAGACGTACTAGAGTATGACTGGTAACTCAAGGTTTCATCCAATTGAAAATTAATCTCTAAAATAATCTCTGAACCTCACCTTACGAGATCCTTTTCTATGACTCATAATTTTTTTATGGGTTATAAAGACTAGTCATAGCTCCCTTCTATACTT
Source organism: Solanum virginianum (assembly GCA_000787875.1). Classification (NCBI taxonomy): domain Eukaryota; kingdom Viridiplantae; phylum Streptophyta; class Magnoliopsida; order Solanales; family Solanaceae; genus Solanum; species Solanum virginianum. Next base: position 30,716 of record DF360349.1, on the reverse strand, counting down.
AGAAAAATTTTCATCCTTCAGAGTCCAAATTAGGAGCATAGGCTAGAGTCTATAAAATATACTATGGTCCATAAGGACCTCTCGTAATGCCAACTAGTGGTTAGGAAATTTTCAAGTTTCTAGGATCCTATCTATGACCCACATCTATGGACCATAGTTCCAAGTATAACTCATACTATTAGCTCATGACTTGACTTCCAAATTTCAAATGTTTTCAAGTTCTCTTCTCCGTTCACAAAGCCAATATATGACATGTCAAACAAACCAGTAGCCAGAGATTGGTTCATACTCTTAGTCAAGTGTTAAATTTTCTACAACTCCTCCATTTTTAGACTTTCTAATATGTGGGGAATTACAATATCTCCCTCTTGACATCATCAGTCCTCAAACAAGACATAAACAAGCTTGAGTAGATAGAATCATAACCAACAACCTAGCATGAAAATTCAAAAATATAACATAAACATCAATTTCATGAAATCATCGAACATATGCATCAATTATCATTCTAAAAGCATTTTATGAGTATGCATGCATGAATTACGAAAAGGAAAATGAATACATAGGAACTTGAAGAATAGTTCATATTTTAGGAATTTGAAGAATAGATTATATTTTGATACCTTAGGCTTTAATAGACGGAAGGACGTAAGAAAAATGTTTTATCTTGTCCACTTACACTTTCCAAGTAGCACTCCCAACTTGCTGGTTTCTCTGTAACACCTTAATGGATGTAGCTTCCTTGTTTCTCAAATTCTTCACTTGTCAATCTAAAATCCCAATCAGTACCTTTTCATAAGTCAAATTCTTCTAAATGGTCACAACTTTCAATAGAACAATGGAGATTGGATCTCCCATGAATTTCCTCAACATCGACACATGAAACACTGGATAAATCATAGCCAACTTTATTGGCAAATCTAACTCATACGCTACTTTTCCAACTTGACTTAGGACTTTATAAGGTCCCACATATCTAGGGCTCAATTTACCCTTCTTGCTAAAATGCATTTCACCTTTCATAGATAAAATATTCAAATGGACCAAATCACCTTCATCAAACTCAAGATCCCTTCTTCTAACATTAACATATGACTTTCAATTACTTTGGCTAGCCTTTAACCTTTCCTTTATAAGTCTCACCTTCTCCATGTAATCAAGTACCTATATGGTCCAATCAAGGAGATCTCCCCAGTGTTAAACCATCCTACTAGTGATCTACATCATCTACCATATAAAACTTGAATAGAAACTATTGTTGTAAGCAAATTCATTAAGAGGTGATCTTCCCAATCACCCTTCAAATCAAGCACATATTCACTCAACATATCTTCCAATATTTTGATTGTTCTTTTGTCTTGCCCTTCATTTTGAGGATGAAATGTGGTACTAAACTTCACCTTTGTATCAAGGCTCTTTCGAAATGATTTCCCAAAACTAGAAGTAAATTAAGTACCAAGGTCTAATATGATAGACAATGGAACCCCATGTAATCTCACCAACTCTTGGATGTAAGACTTAGCATAATCCTCATCACTATAAGAAGTCTTCATTAACAAAAAGTGGGCTGCTTTTGTCATTCTATCCACAATCACCCATACTAAATTAAATTACTTTTAAATGCTTGGCAAACTTGTAATGAAGTCTATATTCACCTTCTCCCATTTCCAAGTAGGAATCTCAATATCTTAGGCTAAACCACCTAGTATTTGGTGTTCGACCATCACTTGTTGACAATTTGCACATCTTACCACCTACCTTGTTATATCTTTCTTCATGATGTTCCGCCAATATAACTCTCTCAAATCTCTATACATTTTGGTGGATCCTAGATGAATAAAATACTTAAAGTTATAAGATTCATCTAGAATTTTCTCCCTTAGACCATTAACATGAGGAACACAGAACGTCTCTTGGTAATGAAGTACTCCATCTCCCTCTGGTGAAAAAAACTCTATCTTCAACTTTACCAAGGTTGGATTCTTGCCTTGTTTTGCTTTAACTTCCACCATCAAAGATGATTCTACCTCATTTTACAAAAGTACACCACTATTCAACCTCACACACAAACATGACAAATGATGCACTGCTTTGACCAACTCTTTCTTTGCAGCCTCATCATGTGCAATGATGCCCGTAGATACTCTACTTAGTGAATTGGCCACAAAATTTTCTTTGCTGGGGCAATACATAACACTCATATCATAGTCTTTAAGAAGTTCTAACTATCCTTTTTTCCTTAGATTCAAATTTCTTTGGCTAAACACATATTGCAAACTCTTGTGATTGGTAAATATGTCAACATGCATGTTACGATCCAAGCCTAGGGCCTACATACAACATGGTGAATAGGGATCCCAAAGGTACCACAAACAAGCCTCATAGAATATGTAAGCACATCCTTTGTTAGGAAGCGTAAATCAAGCATCAAAAATTCAAACTAGAGAAAAGAGGGGCATTGGGCTCAAGCTATGGGGAAAAGGGGAAAGGAATTTCCATCATTCAATCACAATAAAATACTACAGGAAAGAATCATTTTATTCAATGTATGGGGAAGTAGAAGCTTAAGAAGATCACCACTTTCCATCAATAACAACCAAAGCATCACATAAAGGGGATACAAACTAAGGGATAACTTTTCATAGAAGTGTAAACATTGCATAATAGGTACATAATAATACCTCTAAGTCATAGATGGGACCAAGGCCAAGATATATATCGGGATCACCCTCAAAAGTAAAGTAATAAGAGTATCAACCTTATAATATAAAATAACTAGATAGAAGATAGATATTGCCCTCGAACTAAAGGATTCACCATAAGCAAAATCTTCTATGATCCACTGCTAGCCACGTGGAGGATATCGTGGAGTGTCGGTCCCTACATGGTGAAAAATATGATCATTTAAGATATTACTTAAGGCATGAAGCTTAAGATAATACATGTAAAGAGTAAAAAGCATGCACTTAATTGATTAAATTTCATGATAAAGCACTTAGACTTGGACTATAAATGATATAAGTCATCATGCATCAGTAAAATAGTAATACCTTATTGAAATAATAATGTATTTACTTCAAATGAAGGATCATGACATTAGAAATCATAAGGAAGATCACCATGCATACTTGAGAAGAAAGTTATGTACCATTATGAGAAATATCATTGGCAATAACAAGAGACTATAACATATGTGAAGAAAATCATTGAACTTGTGAACAATTAATCTTATGAACTTTAAAGTACCTTTGGACATAACATGAAGGAACCATTATAAAAGGACACTTTGGGACCATGAACAGAAAATTAACATGTGTCAGATTATCATAGCTCAAGAATATCATATACCATACGCCTTTGGGGAGTTCATAAAATATAGTGAGAAAGACCATAGTCAACATGAATCATCTCAGCCAATCTATGGATTCCTGATGTTTCCCCTACATCGAAAGAAAGGCGGAAGTCACTTTGCCAAGGTGAACTTCCTAATGTCTAAGTGGATCCACTAAGTCTTGTATGAACCAGATACTCGCCTCTAGTTTTTGGACTCAGGTACTTGCCTCAAGCCCTTATTTTTAGAGTACTGGCCTCTTTGGGATTTGGATATGGCCTCTAATCCCTTTTTCTATGGTGGCACGTAATTTTGGATCTTGGATATTTGCCTCTAGTTCAACTCGATGCTAGGTAGTGTTCTCAAAAGGGTGAAAAATCAAAAGTCATAGAGTCATATTATTTACATTATGACAAGTAATATGGATATCTCTTTAAGCATTCCTTAGATGGGATCCTCCACCATCAATATTCATTCATTTATAGATGGGAGATCCTCCACCATTAATATTCATTTATCTATTAAATGGGAGATCCTCCACCATCATTATTCATTCATTATCTAGATGGGACATCCTCCACCATCAACATTTATTCATTAAGAAATTCCATAAGTTAATAATAAACATATACCATCTCATAAGCCTTCATTCCTTACTAAAATATCATTTATAACTTGGTTCATATTTATGCAAAAGCATGCATAAGGACTTAAATTGTCCATGATCATAGTTCAACAAAGATTATGGTAATTATGGGAGAGATTTTAAGATCAACTTAAAGTATGCGACTTAATAGTATCTATGAATGTTTGTAGCAGAAATCACTAATTAAAAACATGTTTACAATAACCCACATTTAGTCCACATGAACTCTAAAATCCTTGTATATCATAACAAAATAAAGAGGGCTTTACAATAATACATAAATTTCTTAGGATTTCAACAAGTTTCGTAACATACTTGATAGGGTTTTACCAATCATAATATTCATGACTTGCAAACTTGCAAATAAAGCTTTCATCAACATAAGATGTCTCATCATATAATCTTAGTCAAAATATGGTGGATCTATGCTTCAAGACTCAAAATCATGAAATTCAAGGGTAACATGCATGATTGGGGTAAAACATAATTACTTGAAATCATTTCAAACAACTCACCTTAACCATTGAGAACCCTAGTTTGAACATCATGAAAATCATCTTAGAAACAATAATTTAAACAACTCATAATTAATTCAAAGACTCAAAATAGTTTAAGGTTGGACATTTTCCAAAATCCATCTACTCATGTAATTAAATGGCAATAAATACTAATTTGAACATAATATTCATGATTTAGATCAAAATATATCAATTGGGTAAAGACTTAACAAGACCCATTTAAGAAATTCTAACCCCAATGTAGTAAAAGGTTCTTAAATACCTACTCATCTCATGCATTTAAAATTAATTAATCATAATTTTTAACATGAATCATGTATATAATTAGAAATAAGAAATACCCATGATAAAATAAACCTTGAATTTAGAGATTGGATTGAAAGGGCTTTGGACTCCATGGGTGAAAGGACCCATCGATGAAGTACCCTACATACCTTAGAGCAAAATAGAGAAGAAAGTTGAAGAGAATCTTGAATTTGATGAAAAGCTTAGAAGAAATTGAAGCTTGTTCTTCAATAGAGGATTAGAATCTTCTTGCTTAAGGGAATATTTGGAATGAATGAAGAGAAAGATTTTTAGGGCATGAAAATAGGCTTAAGAAGGTTTATTTAGGTTAAATAGGTTGAAATCCCCTTTAAAAATGTAAAAATATCATCAAGATTAAAAAAATAGTATTTAATGAGTCATAGCATCAAAATTGGCGGTCCAGGAATCTCATCGTCGAACCATTTCGTGGATCACCGACTAAGACCCTTAGAGTGCATTTTTTGACAAATTCTAAAGATTCTTGAGATGATTCAGCGGTCAAAATGACCTGCTACTAAAATATTCAGTGGATTGCTGAAATTGGAAACTTTGGCAAGCTTCAGTAAAATGACCATAACTTTTTACTCTAAACTTGGAATAAGGCGAAATCAGATACATTAGAAAGATAATTCAAGGAGTTTTAATTTGGTAAGTAGGTGGACACTTAACCCATTATTTTCTATGAGATATGGCCATTTGAAGTTGACCCTTATATGAATTCATATCGATACTTAGTCGATTTAAATGCTTTGGTCTTGGCTTGATGTAAGAGGTGTTTTATGACTCCAAACCACATGTAATCCTCTTTGAATATCTAATAATTTATCCCACTACTTTAGAAATCATCATATTGTTCTCATACGCTTACAAAGAATGAGTCGAGTCTTAGTTTGAGATCTAGGGCATTCAATGCACCCTATATTGATAATGCCACCAAATATTCAATGAAGATACCACAGTTGCTAGATCAAGATCATGAGATGAATATTTTGAAATAACCAAAAAAGTGCCCGAAAATGTGCCTTGAAATGCTGAAATTTTAAATTTCATATATCTCAAAACCTGTGCGTGATATCAAAAATCCAACTTCATATCTTGTTCAGGGGGTAAAAGTTAGGGGGAACAAGGTCTAATCTCGATTTTAGAGCGATTTCTAGTGAATTCTCTATGTCATCAGCATGACACACACTTGCTTAAAATGGTGCCAGTTTTTATTTCGGTCCAAGACTTTTAAGTCTTGGGCCTAAGTCCCCCATGAGTGAAAATACCTATACTTAGATTTATTTTACCCTTATATCATCCTAAACATTTCCCACTACTAACTCAAAAACTTAGACTCATATTTCACCCTAAATTCAAGTCCCAAAGCTTAAGACCAATCTTAAGGATTTCATCAAGGATTTCATTCAAGCTTCAAGTCTCCATTTCCAATCTCCTTCAAGGGTTCCCCAAGCTAAGGTATGAGAGTTTCAACTATTTGGTCCTTTTACCTATAGCACCCAATCCTCTTTCCTACTTAAATTGCATGATTTAAAGATGATTTACAAATGGGCCTTGCTTATTATGGAATTCACTGCACACTATGTTAAAGCTATGTGAAATTGTGACTGTTTTGCAATATTTTGAGCTATAAATCTTGGACCTATTGTAAGAATTGATGAGGAATTTTGATATATATTGCTTGAGGGTATTTCAAGGTGTTGATTGATGGCTTTACAATGGATTTTCTTGCATAATTTCATCTGTATATTTCATGATTTTATACTAGCATTACACATCCTCTAAGTGTTTGATAAAATGTCTGGATGTGGTTTCTTGAGGATTTGAAAGTCCAAAGCATGAGATATGATCTGATAGATTATATGATGATGAAATGAACTTATGCATATGATATACTCTATATAAAGTATTGCATTAGACCATACCTGATCCAAGGGGACAAGATCCCGAGTAACTGAGGTGGGGGTTCATACTCATCAACCATATGAGGGGTTTGTACTTTGCTATCATGGTGATAAGGTATGATTATTATTAACCATGTGTGGGTTTTGTACCACAGCGCTAGGGTGATGGGGTGAAACCATTATCAACCACAAAGGAGTTTATACCTTGAAAATCTAGCTAGGTCTCTTCTATACATATGATATCCTATATAAGCATGAGTTTCTTAAGCATGTTTTACTTATGCATTTATCATACATACCATATTATATATTATGTCTATTGCCTACTATTATGTATTTTGATTCTGATACCTATCTCTTGTTGCATTGCATCCTACATACTTAGTACATTAAAATATACTAATGCATACTCTTGCCTACATGTTATAACTATGTAGGGATTAAAGCCCAAGTTGATCATCCTCCTCCTCCACCTGGCTAGTTTAGTACTACTCAAGAATGCCTACATGATGTCACCGTGTAGGAACTGGTGCCCAAGTTGATCATCCTCTACCTCCACGTGGCTAGTTCGATACTACTCAAGCTAGTTGGTGAGTCCTCCATTTTGAGGACCTTAGTCTATGTTGCTCTTATTATGTATTGAGATATTTTTCTTTATATTCTATTGTGGCTATGAGGGTGAGCTCAGTTGCTTGTCTCAGCCCCTGCTAAGATCTATGTCAAGAGGGTTGTTGGACAAGTTATATATTATCCTTGAGCTTTGACTCGTTTATAGTATTCAAGTGTTTAACTTTATCCCTTAGCCTCGATTTCCCTTGTTATACCTATCTTTTATTGTCATTTGTAATTACTTTCGTGACCAAGGATATCTAATGATATGCTATGAGTCTTGTTTGGGGTTCCTTTGGGTTCCCCATTCGCCGGTCATAACTAGACCCTAGGTTTGGATCGTGACAAAGATGGTATCAGAGCACTAGGTTGATAGATCCTCAAAGTCCGACACACTACATTGATTAGAGTCTTATTCATGGTTGTATTATGCAGCATAACTATGAGTAGGAGGCTATGAGGCATTCGAGGAAATATTTTACTTCTTCGTGATCTATGTCGTGCGATAGAGTTAGGTCCTCTAGGACTTATTACTAACCCCTAACCATTACATTTTAGGATATGTCTCAACCTACTCAGGATAGTGATATGTTAAACGCAGAGGTTCATAATGCTCTATTGGTAATGGCTAAGGCGGTGACAACATTGGAAATCCAACACAATCAACAAGTGAGTGATCCCAAGAATTCAAATGGTAAGGGGAGGGGTAGTAAGGCCAAAAGGACCTCTTTTGAAGGAAAGTTCCAAAGTCCCAAAGATAAAGCGTTATGTGCCTTATGCTAGGTGCCCAAAGTATGGTAGATGCCATGATGGCCCGTGCTTGAGAGGCACTAATGCTTGTTATGATTATAGGGAGATGGGTCATACGAAAAAAGAGTGTCCTCAGAAGTGTAAAAGGGGTAAACGAGGTGATGAGGGGGTGGTAAGGAAGACCAATAGTTGTTATATATATAATAAAGTGGGTGACAACCTAGTGAATTTTCCACATGTTTTAGGAAAGTATAAGGGTGTTCAACCTTTGGATCAAGGTGGTCATGTTGATCAAGTGGATCAAGGAGAGTATGAAGTGCCTGATGCTATTATTGGTAAGTTAAAGTTTCCTTGGCTTTGTTGTGCACGTATTGTTAGGCCCGGTATGCCACTATTTCTTCTTTATTCTTTTGGTTGCTAGTGGGGCTTCTTGTGTGCCCAAGTTGTTGTGTGGATATTTAGTGTCCATCCTTTTGTTGGGTATATTGTTGCTAGAAGGTTTATAGGTGTTGATCTGGGGTTGTATTGCATTAGGTCTTGCTTTATGGCCTGTTGAGTTGGTATGGTGAATTTTGATGTCATTATAGGAATGGAATAGGTGCATGCATGTTGTGTCTTCATGGAAGGTGGGACCCATAGTGTTAGACCCTAAATCCTTAATAGGCTCGTTCTTGAGTGAGAGGTTGTCAAATGGTAGCCTAGGAGGTAATAAGGTGTAATTAGTCTCTAAGGGAATTCATTTTTCATCTTGTGAGAATTGGAGGTGTTGAACCTAAATTGTTTCATTATTAGAATTGTTATTAGTGGTAGGTGAGGCATTGAATGTCCTTTCCGGCATTTTGGATTCTGGGTAGTGTCCTTTGGTTTAATTAGTACACTAGTTATTCCTATGAGTCTCATGAGTAGGATCTTTAGTCCCTACTTTAATAGGTTTATGGTGGTTCTGATGGGGATATGATGGTTCGTTCCCTAATGAGGTAGTGTATGTGAGTCATTTGAGGGTAGTACTACAAAGTTTAAAGAAGAAAGTTAGATGATAAATAGGAGAAGTGAGAGTTTGGTTGTAAGACATTGTCTTCCTAGGTTGTGTGGTGCCGAGTGATGGTATAAAAGTGGCCTCTAGTAAGATAAAGGTGATTAGGGATTTAACCTAGACTTTTGACTTCATCGGATATTAGGAGCCTCTTAGGTTTAGCGGGCTATTATCAGAGATTATGAGTAGGCTCTCTTCTATTGTTGCTCCTATGCCTTAGTCGGCCCTAAGTGAGGCCAATGTTGTGATCGATATTTTGAGTAGGGTGGTTTGATAGGTCTGGGGGTTGTTATTTCTTGTGTCATTCCTTGGTTCTTGTAGGATCCATTTAAGTATGGCTGTCCCGGATGGTTACGTGAGTCTATTGTGGCTAGTAGGGGTCTATAAGGGTTGCCCTATGTTCTTGTTGGATAGAGTCTTGTCTTGTGATATTGGTTGGCCCTAGCTTGATAGGTTGGAGGTCTTGAGGTGGTTAGGCTATTTTCATAGTATGCTTTCGATAAGTGTAGCATATGTAAGGTTGTGATCTGATAGTTAAGGATGGGTGATCTATTTGGTCAACTACGATGGGTTAGTCACTTCTCTAAGATTGGTCCTCGGTTTGAGTTTTTTCCCTAAGTATGGATGGCGTAGGTGATATCCCTAAGTGTCCTTTTGAACTAAGAATTATCATTTTGAACATTGGCAGAGTTGTTTGGTTGGCTTATGCACTGGTAGTGTTTGTGGGTTTCTTGAATAGGGTCTTAAGACCCTATGGTGATATGTTTGTGGTGGTCACTACGAATGAGGTATTGATTTGTTTAGAGCTTGTGAATCATTTGGAGGTAGTGTTACATGTCTTGGAGGATGAAAGATTGTTTGCTAAATATGATAGGTGTGCGATTATGAAATGAGTGTGCATTATTTTTCCCCGGTAAAGCTAATGTTGCGGTCAGTGCGGGTAGGATTTACTGGGAGACTAGTAGGGTCATTAGTTTGTTAGATTGGAAGTTAGGTTAAGGGAAGTTAAGCATGGTGGTGTAGCGGATCGATGCTCTAGGTAGCCTACCATGTGTTGTTGATGGGGGCAAGGAGGAGACTAGTAGGGTCCATTGATTAGTTAGATTGGAAGTTAGGTTGAGGAAAGTTGAGCATGGTGGTGTAGCATTCTTGATGGTTCCAAATCTTCTTTAGTTAAGAGGTCTAGATTAAGCAAGGCCTTGATTTCATCTTATTAGAGTTGGATGTTTGGGGTAGAAAGATGGTAGAGTAGAGGTAGTCTCCAAGGGGAGATGGTAGTTCATGGCGACAAGTGGAATAGCTGTAGTTAAGGTTGACAAATGGGTTATGGTTGTGATTCCTTATAGGATGAAGAGGGAAGTTGGTAAGGTTGCATAAGTTTGGGGATTGCCTATGGTTAGGGGTTTGGTTAGTCCAGTTCTTCATGCTTCTAGGTTGATGGGACGTGTTGGTGACTCTAGTTCTATAGCACTCTTTTGGATTGTGTGTGATGGGGAGGATACGATGGTTTAGGAGAAGGTAATGGATGGAAGGGATGAAGAATTTGATTGATGAGGATGTAGTGTTCGTGAAGGCCCTCTTGAAAGGATCATCAAGTCAAGGATGTCTCCAAGGAAGCCGAAGCGTTCTTATGGGAGTGATATTCATACCTCATTCACTCTAATCAAGACTAAGATAGCAACTAAGTACTTCATGTGATTCCAAGTCCTATGTTTCAGCCTCTATGTCTTTCATATGCATTCATGTTTAAGTTGGCAAGTTTATGATTATTTTACACTTATGTTGAGATTTCGAAAATGGATTTTGAAAATGTAATGTTGCATTCTTGTTGGGGCTAATTTGTTTATGATCCCTCTTGTCAGGTATGTTTTTTTTACATTTGGGGACGAATGTTCCCAAGGGAGAGATATTGAAACAACCCTAAAAAGTGCCCGAAAATATGCCTCGAAATTCCCAGAATTTTAAATTTTATATATCTCAAAATTCGTGTGCGATATCGAAAATCTGACTTCATATTCTTGTTCAGGAGGAAAAATTAGGAGAAAAAGGGTCTAACCCCAATTTTAGAGCGAACAATTCATAATGTTAATTTTCAAAGTGGCGATTTCTAGTGACTTCTTCGCGTCATCAGCGCGATGCACACCTGCTTAAAATGGTGCCAATTGTTTTTCAATCCAAGACTTTTAAGTCTTAGGCCTAAGTCCCACCCCTTCCCATGCGTGAAAATACCTATACTTAGCCTTATTTCACCCTCATATCATCCTAAATATTCCCCAATACTCACTCAAACACTTAGACTCATATTTCACCCTAAATTCAAGTCACAAAGCTCAAGACCAATCTTAAGGATTTCATTCAAGCTTCAAGTGTCCATTTCCAATCTTCTTCAAGGGATCCCCAAGCAAAGGTATGTAGGTTTCAACCATTGGGTCCTTTCACCCATGGTGCCCAATCTTCTTTCCTACTTAATTGCATAATTTAAAGTTGATTTACAAATGGGCTTATTATGGAATTATCCAAAATAGTAGTGAATTATTCAGGTCCAACAATAATGATATATATAGCTTGTCTTAAGTTCTTTTTATCATGTTTCCAAACCATTAGATGTTAAAGCTATGTGAAATTGTGACTGTTTTGCTATGTTTTGAGTTATAAAGCTTGGACCTTTGTAAGAATTGATGAGGAGTTTTGATGTATGTTGGTTGAGGGTGTTGCAAGGTGTTCATTGATGGTTGTTGAATGGATTATATTGCATGATTTCATCTCTATATTTTCTGGTTGATGTGTGTTTCTTGAGGGTATTGCAAGGTGTTGATTGATGGTTTTACAATGGATTTTCTTGCATAATTTCATCTCTATATTTCACGGTGTTATACTAGTATTACACACCCTCTAAGTGTTTGATAAAATGTCCGGATGTGGTTTCTTGAGGAGTTGAAGGTTGAAAGCATGAGATATGATTTGATTGACTATATGATGATGAAATGAGCTTATGTATATTATATACTCTATATAAAGTGTTGCATTAGACCATATCCGATCCGAGGGGACAAGATCCCGGGTAACTGAGGTAGGGGTTTGTACTCATCAACCATGTGAGGGATTTGTACTTCACCACCGTGGTGAGAAGGTGTGATTATCATCAACCATGTGATGGGTTTGTACCGCACCACTAGGGTGATGGGGTGAAACCATCATCAACCACCAAGGGGTTTGTATGTTTAAAATATAGCTTAGTCTCTTCTACACATATGATCCATTAAGACTGAAACAAAACATAGAAAAGGCATTTACACTTCTCTGTAGCAACATTAGATAAATTTTTACTTATTTTTCTATATCTATCTAAAGAGAGAATATATACACAAGCAAGTGAATGTAATGGTGAGGAGGAAAAACGCAAAATATAGTATGGTAGGATAAAGCAAACAATTTTCGCGTGTATTTTTTAGAAGCTTTTGTATTAGAGTTGCATTCATCTTGGTGAATTTCAGACATTATATATGTCAAGACTCAATATTTTTTCATACTACATTTTTATCTTAATTCTCCTGTAACAATATTTAGAATTTAATAACTTAAGTTTTTGATCGCATAATGTTTAACGAATGAGCTTGCAGTCAAGCATTTTGGTAAATGAATAGAGTATTTTACCATAGTAATAATAATAACAGTTGTATGTAGGTCATTTTCTTTCCTCCCGAAGTGGTGATGGGGAGTCGTGTGAATGTAAAACTATTTCAAGCATCTGTACCTATGGGCATGAAACGCAACCCCCGAAGGAAGGGGGTCAGTACAAAGTACGTATCGAATATGTAAAGCAGAAAGCACAAGTATAAGTAAGAGAGAGAGACCAACAGAGGTACAGAAGTCAAACTCATATGCAGACATCAAAAAATATTTCCTTTAGGTTTTCAAAATATCAAATGGATGCATACCATACAGGAACGATGGCGACCTCCAAACTCACGCCATACCACAGCATCACACAAGAAAGTTCAAATCTCCAAAAAGTCCGCGACACAAATCACAAACGTCAGATAAGTGAGTCGGTGTCCCTGAACTCACAAATCCTATAGTAAATATGACATGAAGCCACCAGACCAAAGACCTAATCTCACCATAACTCCAACTAAGAGAAGCTGACCGGCACGAATAGAGTCGTGAGAGGTTATATGCATGAAAAATCCATTTCATAAATCCAAGAGTTCAATAATATGTTCATATTTAAAAACAAAGCGTTACTTGTACCAAAAAGGTTCATCCTTGAAAACAAAACATTAGTTATACCAAACTGTTCATATTAGAATTCAACATAAATGTTTATTCTTCAACTCTTTCCAAGTTGTCAAAGTTTGTAAATTGAAGTTCCCATGATGAATTAGAAGGGATCTATGTCACTTAGATTTCCAAAAGAATAGTAGAACATTCATATTCACATTTAACTCATTATTAAAATTCCAAAATAGTAGTGAATTATTCAGGTCCAACAATAATGATATATATAGCTTGTCTTAAGTTCTTTTTATCATGTTTCCAAACCATTAGGTCACACATTGTTTCAAACCTATCAAACTTTCACAAGATACAAACTTGTCAAATTTCCATAGTCGACAAAATTATCAAACTTTTGTAATTAACAGACGGATCAAGCTTTCGTAATTAACGAGCTTATCCCACAGTGGGTATCAAACTTTCTCAACTTGCAAACTTTAGATTCTTAGGAGTCAAGATTGAACTAGTCTCTTTACAATTATCAAGAAGTAACAAAAGCGCCATAGTTAGTTAGACTCCTTTACGGGCTTTAACTTCTAAGTTTTATTTCAAAATTCAATAGAAATTTCGCCAGCATTCCCCCTTAAAGTAGGCCATCTCGAGGTTCCATCTCGGCCCCATTTCATCAACAACAATAACAACAACCATCACACAAAAACAATGAGCCTTTCTAAGCCCAAAACTTCATTAATTCGCTAACGAATTTCATTTTCTCATCAAAATGGATTAATAGGGTATCATGTCATTTCTATACATACCTATCATATTCAAACACTTCTACATACTCCAAGAACCAATTTACATCATTCAAACGTCAAACGAAACCTTACAGCATTAAAATGCTACATTTCATCACAATAATGGTCCAAACTTGACCAACTTTCCAAGAATGTATATAAACAATCCACAACACTTCTTTCACCCTATAAGACTCATTTTATATCAACTATTCACAAACACATAGAGTTAAGTCAACATATTCCCACACACACACCTATATGCCCAATTTTGAACCTACACCTCTCAAGCTCAAAATTCCCTTAAGCAAGCAACCTTTCAAGGTTATCCTTTCTATTTGACACTCCCTAATACATATACAAAATTTAATTTAACTCAATCAAGAGGAAAATCCATATACCTTAACAACCCTTTAAGAACTTCAAATCTTTACAGCCGCTTTATGAGGTGTTTTCTCGACAAACCAATGCTACCACGCTATTTGGGGGGTCCCATATACTAGGCTTGAAGCGTCAAAATAATCGAAAAGTCAAAATTTATGAATTCTTTAGAATTCACTGTAGCAACCCGAGAGGGTTGCTCGGTGCTTCTATGGTTTTGTTCATTTTTTTCTAAGTCTTTTGCTCTCTTTAGGAACTCTTCTTGAAGAGTATAAAGATAACATATACATATACATATATGGCTCCCCCCTTTTGGTCCCACTTTACACAAATGGTCCAATGAAAGTGTGACAAAAACATAAGTGGGACCACCTCATTAAATTTCTTGTTCTATAATTTCCACCCTCTTTTCATTAAACATGAACACTTGTCCAAAGAATTTAATTAAGGATCCTACATATATATACATGTGTATACTTATATGACTCTACATACATACTCTTCTTTAAAATTGTTCAATTTAACCCCAAGTTTCCAAAAAATCTAAAATTGACACTTAGGTCCCAAATTCCGCAATGGTTCCAACATACCTTAATACGGGTTCTAACACAAGCTGTGTGACCTGGGCGTGGCACTACATTTGGCCTAAAAAGGCACTTTCACGCGTAACAGAAGGCCAAATGGTTAGTCCCACGGGCAATGGCAAGCCACACGGCCCGTGTCCCTGGTTGTGCCCCTAAACTTGGTTCCAAAAAATTTCCTCACATGAAATATTGGCCAAGTATGGTTCCACCGAGGGTCACACAGCCAGTACGAAGGCACACGGCTCGTGTAGCCCTCCCTGGGACAACCTTTGGTCATATTTTTCATCCAAAAACCAAATTTCCAAGTGTTCACAGTGTTGTACATCCTCGAATGTGTAAGAACAAGGCTTGAGTTAGAACATGAAACTTTCAAACACAAGAAACCATGCATAGTTCATCATTCAAAAATCATAAAGCCATTAAATCTTATGCCAAAATGAAATAAAATCATTCAAAACATCATAAAACCATTTTAATGCATATGTAAGCATGTCATGCCATGAGACTAAAGAAGGAAAGAATTAGGACCAATGAGAAAGGAAGAACCTAGTACCTTAGGCTTGAATAGGTTGGAAAAGATGGGGATACCACTTCATCATGTCTAACTCTGTCTCCCATGTAGCACTCTCCACATGCTGGTTCCTCTAAAGCACTTTTACCAATGCCATATCATTGTTATGAAGTCGTTTCACTTGTCTATCCAAGATCTCCACCTACACCTCCTCATAAGACAAGTTCTTCTCAACCTCAATGCCCTCTTAAGGCATGATAGTGCTAGGTACACCAACCATCTTCCTCAACATGGACACATGGAAGACCGGGTGAATAGAACTCAAATTCGAGGTAACTCCACCTTATATGAAACATTCTAAATCCACTCAATAACTTCATAAGGGCCTACATACTGCGGACTCAGCTTCCCCTTTTTGCCACAACACATCACTCCCTTCATAGGTAAGACTTTCACAAACACCCAATCTCTAACTTGGAAATCAAGATCCATTTTTCTAGCATCCGAATAGGACTTTTGGTGACTTTGAGTCATCTTCAACCTTTCTCTAATCAACTTCACCTTTTCCATAGCCTCCATCACCAAGTCTGGGCCAATCAAAGCCACCTCTCCCTACTTAAACCACACCACTGGAGACCAACACCTCATTCCATATAAGGCCTCAAATGGGGCCATACCAATGCTAGCATGAAAGCTATTATTATAAGCAAACTCGATAAGTGGGAAATGGTCATCCTAATTACCCTTGAACTCCAACACACAAGCCCTCAACATATCCTCTAAGGATTGAATCGTCATGTCAGCTTGCCCATCGGTTTGGGGATGAAAGGTAGTGCTCAACTTAACCTTAGTACCAAGTCCCTTTTGAAACTACCTCAAAAGTGAGAAGTAAATTGGGTACCCCGATCTAATATGATAGACCTATGCACACCATGCAACCTTACCAACTCTCGAATGTAGAACCTTGCATAGTCTTCGGCACCAAAAGTAGTCTTAACAGGTAAGAAATAAGTCGATTTAGTCATCCGATCGATGATAACCCAAATAAAGTCAAATTGTTTTCGAGTCCGAGGCAACCCAACCACATACTCCATATTTATGTCTTCCCACTTTCAAGTAGGAATCTTAATGTCCTGGGCCAACCCACCGGGCCTTTGATGCTCCACTTTCACTTGTTGACAATTTGGGCATTCAGATACGAACTTGGCTATGTCCCTCTTCATACCATGCCACCAATACACCTCCTTCAAATCTTGATACATTTTAGTGGACCACGGGTGAATAGAATAATGAGAACTATAGGCTTCACTCATGATCACCTTTCTAAGATCATCCATATCCAAAACACATAACTGATCTTGATACCGAAGAACACCATCTCCCCCATGGGAGAAAACCTCAATATTCTTTTTGGAAACAAATTTCTTCAATTCAACCACGGATGGATCTAGATCTTGCTTAGCCTTCACATCAACAACCACCAAGGATTCAACCCCATTTAGAACATGTACACCACCGTCATTGGAATTGGCCACTCTAACAACCAACCTAGCCAAACGGTGGACATCCCTTGCTGACTCTTTCTTCTCCTCTTAAACAGAGCCGTACTTCCTATGGAAAGCCTACTAAGACTATTGACTACCACATTTGCCTTGTCGGGGTGATCTAGAACACTCATGTCATGATTCTTTAGGAGCTCCAACCATCTCTTTTGTCTCAAGTTAAGGTCTATTTGAGTGACATATTGCAAGCTCTTGTGTTCAGTGAAAACATCAACATGCACCCTATACAAATACTATCTCCAAATTTTCAAAGCAAAGACCACTGCCGCCAACTCAAGGTCATGAGTTGGGTAATTACGCTCATGTACCTTTAATTGGCTTAATGCATAAGCTATCACTTTACAATGTTGCATAAGTACACAACCTAACCCAATTTTCCATTTGAGTTTTTCCCCTTCGATCTGTTCGGCATAAACCATAAGTCTAAAGATGTCCATATCCCGATTAAGTATGACCGTACAAAATTCTTGTGTAAGACTATTTGGTATAGTTAATATCGGAGCCAATGTAAGTCAATCCTTCAAAGTTTGAAAATTCTTTTTACACTCATCCGATCGATCCTTCAAAGTTTGGAAACTCTTTTCACACTCATCCAACTACACAAAGTTAGCCTTCTTTTGAGTCAACTTAGTTAATGGAGATGCAAGATATGAGAACCCCTCAACGAATCTTCTATAATAGCCCACTAAACCAAAAAAGCTTCGAATATCCGAAGGAGGCAATGGTCTAGGCTAATTCTTTACCGCCTTGGTCTTCTTCGGATCCACCTTTATACCATCATCGGATACCACATGACCCAGAAAAGCAACTTTACCCAACCAAAACTAACATTTGCTAAACTTGGCATACAACTTCTTCTCTCTCAAGGTTTGCAAAACCAACCTCAAATGATCCATATGCTCCCATTTACTTCGGGAATAGATAAGAATATCATCAATGAAGACAATCACAAAACTATCAAGGAATGACTTGAACACCCGATTCATAAGATCCATGAACACAGCCAGAGCATTAGTTATGCCAAACGAATCACTATAAACTCAAAGTGCCCATACCTTATCTGAAAGGCCGTCTTGAGAGTAGCACATTCTCTAACCTTTAACTGATGATACCCAGAACGGAGGTCAATCTTCGAAAAGTGAGTAGCCCTTAAAGTTGGTCGAACAAGTCATCGATCCTAGGCAATGGTTACTTATTCTTAATGATCACCTTATTCAATTGTCTATAATAGATACACATCCGAAGAGATCTATCTTTTTTCCTTACAAATAACACAAGAGCACCCCATGGGGATATGCTTGGCCTGATGAGTCCCTTTTCTAACAAATCTTTCAACTGGTCTTTCAACTTCTTCAACTCAGCCGGTGCCATACGATAGAGAGGAATAGAGATAGGTTGAGTATTCAGAAGAAGATCTATGCCAAAGTCTACTTCCCTTTCGGGAGGAATACCGGGTAAGTCTTCGGGAAACACAACCGAAAACTCATTCACCATCAGAACGGACTCAAGAGTAGGCAATTCAGACTCCACATCTTTAACCCTCACAATGTGATATATAAATCCCTTGGAGATCATCTTTCGAGCTTTGAGGCAAGAAATAAACCAACCCTTAATAGCGGAGTCACTACCCTTCTATTCAAGAACGGGCTCACCGAGAGGTTGAAACTTGATCTTCCAGGTTCTACAATCTATAGAGACATATAATGCATGCAACTAATCCATCCCAAGAATCATATTAAAATCATACATTTCAAGTTCCACAAGATCACACGAAAATACCTTATACTATACAAAAACTAGACAACAACGATAGACCCTATGTGCAATAACAAATTCACCCACGGGAGTATAAACTGAGTAAGGCACCCTCAAAATTTTTGGACTCAAAAACTTAACAGCCAACATAGGAGTCATAAAAGATAATTTTGCACTCGGATCAAGCAAAGTATAAACATCAAAATCAAAGACTTTTAACATACCAGTCACAATATCTAGAGCCTCTTCAACTTCCTAATGTGCATGAAGAGCATAGAACCTATTGTTCCTCAGAGCAACACCTTGAGGAACTCTTGGCTGACCTTGCTCACCTTGAGCCACCTGACTTTGACCTTTTTGAAGGTTCTTGGGACAATCGGCAACCTTATAATTCTTATCACCACACTCGAAGCAAGCACCCAATTCTCTCCAACAAGGGCTCGTGTGGGGCTTCCTACACTTGGTACACACAGGGTACCCCTAACCACCACCAACTGGTTCCCTAGGAGGAGGCCTTGTAGCATTATCAACCCGAGCACCTGAACCTTGGCCTTGTTGGAAACAGCCAAGACCACCACCCCAAGAGTTGGAGAATCCACTAACAAAATGGGCCCTCTTAGGATCATACATCCTTCTCCATTTGAGTTTTTCCCCTTCGATCTGTTCGGCATAAACCATAAGTCTAAAGATGTCCATATCCCGATTAAGTATGACCGTACAAAATTCTTGTGTAAGCAAGTCAAAAACACCAGAAATGAACTTATGCATTCTTGCACGAAGATCAGCCACAAGTGTCGGAGCATACTTGGAGAGCTTAGTGAACTTGAAGGCATAATCCCTCACACTTATATTACCCTGCCTGAGGTTGATAAACTCAGTCATCTTGGCTTTCCTAAGCTCAAGTGGGAAGAAATGATCCAGAAAAGAAAGCTTGAACTCCTCCCAATTAACAACATCACCACAAATTCTCTCCATAGACCACTGAGTATACCACACCTACGCCACATCCTTCAACTGATAAGCAACTAGTTCATCCCTCTCCTTAGAAGTAACACCCATGACATTCAATACTTTGGAGAGCTCATCAATCAATTCCTGAGCATCCTTGTCAACCTTAGACCCAAAGAATTCTAGAGGATTCATCCGGGTAAAATCCCTTACTCTAGCAGCCGGAGTAGGATCTTGAAGAAGATTGACCTATCTAGTCTGAATAGTCACCACTTGGGCAAGCATGGTAAAGGCCGTATGAAATTCACCATTAGAGATAGGCTTATCATAGGCTCTTGAGGTGCTTGACCCTCATCAGCCGGGGCTGGTCTGGTAGGTCTACCACGAGGCATCTTCTAAAATAGAGCAAGGATACCATCAGGGTCAAGAGCTAAAGTAACTATTCATAGCATGACATAAGACATGAAGAAGTGAGACAATTCCTAGAACATCGTCATAGCCTCCCACTTATAGGCATGGTGCACTTTACGCCCATAAATAGGACTCTACTTGACGTGACATGTTGGACTCCGAGGATTATTTACAAACCTAGGGCTCTGATGCCATCTTTGTCACAATCTGGACCTAGGGCCTAGATATGACATGATAAATAGGAATTCGAGAGTCCCTAAACAAGCCACAAGATACCAAAACTCGCATCATCAGTTCGAAAGAGTACACAAAGTAATCACATAGTTCTACGAGGCAAAAAAATAGGACTCACTCTGTGGGGGTAATTCGGAAATTAGGATCTTTCCAACACAACATATAGCCAGGCCATAAATCACATAACTAACTTACACAAAGATAGTAAAAAAATAGCCAATACATAACATAGACTTAACCATAACATATAGCATGTAACATAAAGATGTTTACAAGGTGTCCAACAATACCTCTACATAGATAAGTCGGGGGCCAAGACATTCTCCCGGCTCACCCTCATTACATAAGAAAATGAAAATATCAAAGGTAGATAGATGGTAGATCATGCTTGGAAGATAAGACTCACCACTACAATTAAATTTGGAATCTGAAATAAGCATCAAATGGTGGATGATCAAAGTCCTTGGTCCCTACATGGTGAAATTATGTAGGAAAGAGTATGCATTAGTACGTTTGAATGTACTAAGAATACGGGATACAATGGATGAACTTATCGAAACCTGCATACCAAAGTTATATGACAAGGGCACATAATATAGAAGGAATTGAATATCAAAGAGTGTAATATAACAAGATGTTATGAAATGCAAATAAAATATGCTTATAAAATAACATAGGAATCCCCAAAAGACCAATAGGAATAACCAAAATTATGTAAATGCCATTAATGAATCAGAGAAATAATTTATCAGAAGTCATTTGACTTGAGGGAAAATGGTCCGTGTGACACTTCACGGTCCAAGTGGACTGCCCATGAAATGACACTTCGAAATATTTTTGAAAATTTTGATCTTGAACCAACACTTAAAATTTTTCGCATGAGTCCACAAATGGACACCTTTCACGAGCCGTGTGAAGACACATAGTCCATGTGGTGCTCCCGTCTCCCCAACCTTAGAAAAGTTTCATGAAAAAGTTATGATATGGTGTCCCCATACTTAGAATATTTTCACTCCGGAGGCTTCACGGAAGGACAAACGGCCCGTCCCATGCCACACGATTCGTGTAACCTTGGCATGGCACTACCCTTGGACTAAAAAGGCACTTTCATGCCCAATATGAGGCCAAACGGCTAGTGGCAAGCCACACTAACTCGTGTTCTTAAACTTGGTTACAAAAAATTCCCTCACATGAAATATTGGCCAAGTGTGGTTCCACTGAGGGTCACATAGCCAGTCCCAAGGCATATTTCTCATTTAGCCTTCCCTGGGACAATAATTGGTCAAAATTTCATCTAAAAATCAAATTTCCAAGTGTTCAGAACATCTTATGGAACTCAGGTCATTACATTAGAGAAGGAATAATATTTGATCATTAAAATCTACAAAATCCTATTGTAAATATAAAATATAAATTAATAATTGGTTGTTTCTATTATTTCTTTTTTCCCCTACTCTTCCAAATAAAAGAGATTATTACCCTTCTCTCGATTAAAACACTTCCCAAGAAACTACCGCCTACTCATCACCCGCAACTTCTAATTGCTATCAAATAAAATATTTTGGAGAAGAAATTATTCATCATAACCTTCATAGGTTGCAATTTGTGTTCTAGAGTTCCTTCTCATCAAAGGTTCAAAATCTATCCTTTTTAGATGCTAGTTTTAGTTAAATTAATAGGGTTGTGATTGCAATTGTATCTAAATGGATGTTGGGTTTACTTTGTGATCTAGCATTAATAAAATAATAATAACCCTAAAATTTGGATCATCATACATGCTTAATAATTTATGAAGAGGAAATTTTAAATGTTCTTCACATTTGAAATGAATATAACATCAGTTAAAAGAGGCTTGAATTGGAAGAAATCGTCCACCCCATTTTCTGCAATTGATTTGCTACTTTTTTTATCCTTTCTTACTACAATTTTGATTATCTTTTTTTACTTTTAATATTTTGCAGATTTTAATATTTTGTTTGTGTTCTGGTGTTGTCACCTTTTTATTTCATTTATTTGTAAAAGAACATTAATTTATTTGTGGTTCTATTTTAATTTTAACATTTTGTTTAGTGCTTTCTCCTTTTTAGCTCATTTATTCGTAAAAGAATATTCATTTAATTGTGGTTCTACTTTAATTTATGTTTAATCATTTGACATCAAATATTCCCTCTATCTCATTTTAGTTATCATAGTTTTCATTTTTTGAGTCAAAATATATAAACTTTGACTAATATTTTAAAATGAATCTTTTCATCGTATCAATATGAAAATAATTCAATCAATAATACTTTTCTATAGTTTTTAAATATCTAAATTTTTACTCTAAAATATCAAATTAATTTAATTCAATTTAGCTTTGAAAATAAGTCAAAGTAACTTTCGAAAAAATGCAACACCACAACTAAAATGAAAAAGGGAAAGTAGTAAATATTATTTTTTGGGTCATATTACATGATGAACAACATATGGAGGAAATTAATATAAATGAATACACACAAGTCAATAGAAATTTGAAGGAAAATTTAACTGCTATAACTTTACTACAGGCATAATGGTTGACTTTATTATTGTGTATGATTTTCATGTGACTTATAGGACCCCTGTTGCAGTTTGAAGAGCTCCTTTGCTTCGGAGCTACTTTTGGTATACCTGCCACTTCACTACTTTGTGTCATATTCACTTGTGGGTACGACGGGGCCCTGTCTCGTCCTATGATTCAGTATGTGTGTATAGAGGTCTGTGCACTCATGTGAGTATGGGACATGTCTGTGAGTCTCTATATTATGTACGTATGCCGGGTATGTGGGACAGGTCCATCAGTCTGTATATTATGTATGATGTTGTGTTTGTTGGGCGGTTTAACCGCAGCAATGACCTTGTTGGCCCACGTATGAATATATATATGTATGTTTGTATTTTTGTACTCTATGCTGGGATCTTCTGTATGCAGGTAGATAGTCAGTAAAATAGAGGAAAATTTGCCAAAATTTCTGTACACAAAATAGTGATTATAATCTGAGTCTGGCTTAACAATGTTGTCCGGATGCCCCAATCGGGTACTAGTAACAGCCCATAGGCTAGGACGTGACAGAAGTGTTATTAGAGCAGTTAGTCCTTGGAGTATCTATAGATCGTGTGGCGTAGAGGATACTTAGTTTATTGGTGTGTTTTGCACCTGATCTATAGATCATGAGGTTAGAGTGGTAGTTAGTAGTATTATTCTCCTCCCTGACAAAAATTATTTTGATTTCAGATATGCCTTCGAGAAAGACACCAGTTGCCTGGGGGAGCAAGTTTTGCAGTAGGTGAGGATAATAATTTTGGTATGGCCTTTTTGTGCGAAACAAGGATCTTTAAATTTTATCAGTTCTTTATGGGTCTGAATGAATCCTATTCTCGTATTCCAAATGTAAACCAAGCTTACTCTATGGTGGTTAAACGCTGAATGTCAAAGATCTACAATAGGTAGCAGTTCAAGTATGGGAATGAACCTTATAGTTACAACTGGTGTGGATCTATTGGTGGTGTATTCGAGGAATGGTAGTACTGGATAGCTTGACAGTAAGTTCAGGATGAGTTTTGGAGTTGTGTGTGAATTTTGTAGGTGAGAGGGTCATTCTAAAGGTCAGTGTTATCAACCTACAAGAATTAAGGGTCATATTACATACGCAGGAAGTTCTGCCATCATGGAGGGCAAGCTAAAGAATGTGTTACATATACCTGATTTTAAGTTCAACTTGTTATCAGTTTTAAAGTTGACTAGGAATCTGCTGTGTAGTGCTAGTTCTTCTCTAACTTCTGTATAATAGCAGGCCAAGCAAAGTAGACCAGTCTTCTATGATGGTTTACATAAATCTAGTACTATATTCGAGCTAATACATGTTGATGTGTGGGGTCCCCATAAAAGGGCGAACCATGATGGAAAGCAATATTTTGTTACTGTAGTTGAGGATCTTAGTAGGTTCTATTGGGTATGTCTGATTCAAGCAAGACTGAAGTCTGTTCTGTACGGAAAGATTACTATGGTGAACACTTAATTTAGCGTCAAAATGAAGGTGTTGAGGTTTGATAACGGAACTAAATTCATGAACTCTAAGTGTAGGGATCTGTTTGTTTATCTTGGTATAGTCTATCAAACTTTTTGTGTTTATACACCTCAGCAAATGGGATGGTTGAAAGAAAACATGGACACAATAGTTTATTTGATCAATAAGATTCCTACATCGGTATTACAAGGTAAATCCCCACATAAGATGCTATATGGAACTCAAGTATACTTTGTGATCTAGCATTAATAAAATAATAATAACCCTAAAATTTGGATCATCACGCAAAATTCCTGAAAATTCATGCTATATGGAACTCAGGTAAAACTGGATCATCTAAGGGTGTTCGGATGTCTTTGGTTTACTTCTGTTTTACCCAAGATAGACGAATTTGCTCCTAGAACAAAGAAGGGTGTCTTTATGGGATGTGCTAAAAAGGAAAAAAAAGGGGTATGGAATGCTTGATTTTAAATCAAGGTTGTTGTATGTTAGCAGGGATGCCAGATTTGTAGATCATGAACTCCTATTGAAAGCAGGTTCAAGGTATCATTCCAGTGATATAGATGTTTTTTAATGACCATTGGGCGATGTTACACCTGGACCTCTTAGAGATGGTATTACTATTAATGATGACCTGCAATTAAATGTTGTACGAGATAAGATTACAGTTCCATTAGTTGAGAAGACAGCAGCATACAACAATTTGAAACTTCTCTATTAGGTTTTGAGGTAGGCGCCGCACTAGCTATATAAGACTCAGTTTGTATACCAGTAAGATGAGGGAGATTGATATGAACAGTGATGGATTATACTTGCTACTAAATCAGATTACTCAAGGTCATATTCCTCTTAAGTATAGGGGACAGTGTGTTATCATATCATCATATTTGATTAATGAAGTACCTTGTAGAGTGCTAAAAGGGAGGTCATTACATGCAATTCTATAAGGAACAGATTCGGAACTAGGTCATTTAAGAGTTTTGGATGCTTGTGTTTTGCATCTGTCGTGCCTAAGATGGATAAATTTACACCTACAATAAAGAAAACATGCCTAGTGGGATAGTCCAAAACTCAAAAGGGATACAGATTATTGGACTTAGGAAGCAATCTCATGTTCATTGGTAATGATGTAGTATTTGTGGAGGATACTCTTCTGTTTAAAGATGGTTCTGCTATTTCATCAAGTGTAATAGAACTTGTACAACAAAACCCCGGTATTTTATTTTATCCAGTCGATCACAAAGCTGGTTCTAAGAGTCAAGCTAGTGGTGATACTGAAGTTGAATCATAGGTGACAGCCCAACAGATAGCCCTACCTGTGGAACTGCTGATGTCACAAGAAATGTACCAATACCTGACGATACTAAGCATGCTGATACACTAGTCATCTTGGGTAATGCAAGATTCCTGATGAAACTAGAAGAATCATTAGAATACTTAAACTACTATTGTGACATCAAGATTTTGCTATCTCAAACAAAAGGTCCTATGTTGTTCGTTCATATCCTATGCAGAACTACTTGTCATACCCTGACTTGAGTGATACCTACCCGTCGCATTTAAAAGTGTTTTTTTGTGGCTGTGGAACCTTCAAATTTCAAGGGAGTTTCTATTTCTTCTAACATTAAATAGGTATGATACAAGTTAAAGTGATGCCTTGGAACAAACATGACATGGATTATGGTTAACTTATCTATTGGAAAGCAAGTAATTGGCTCAATTAGGTTCACAAAATTAAACTCAAGGCTATGAGTAAGATAGAAAGGTGTAAAGCGAAGATGGTAGCCAAAGGTATTTTGTTTTTGGGAGTTGAAGTGCTGAGTTCTGAGACAAAAATATTACTTCCTCAAAGGAAACGTGCGTTGGAGCTGATCTCAGGGGTTGGTTGATATGGTGTAAACCCAGCAGCTACCTCCTTAAAAAGCTTAGTAAGAAGTTGACTACAATTAAATATGATGAAATTGCTGGAAACATAGACGATCCTTTATATAGTGACGTTACAGCCTATCAAAGCTCGTCGGTAGATTGCTATACCTGACCTTAACCAGGCCTGGCAAAGTTTGCAGTATAAGTGCTATCATAGTTATGCAAGGACTCAAGGTATCTTATCGGAAAATAGTTTAAGACTTGTTAGACACATTAACGAGTACCAAGGACAAGGAGTATTGCTTAGAAGTAACTCTAGTATACGACTAAAAGGATGTTATAATTTAAAGTGGACCCCTTGCTCAGGCACTAGAAGATCAGTGACTAATTTTGTTGTGAAGTTGGGAAACTCACCACATACCATGAAAATTAGGGTAGTATTAGATCTTTAGAGTTAGCCTTATTTATTTTTGATGCTTTGCTAGTCGATCGTGTAAGCAGGGAAGTTAAAATTTTTGGTTGGGGATTCTCTTAATCAGGATTAGTTGAAGCTTTGCTGGAAGGTGGCTGAATGAAGCTAATATGTTAAACAATTATTGATGTTTGTGAGAGGTTACACCAAAGAAATTTTCTGCAGTTATAAAACCAGGTTCTGGGATATGCGTCTGCAGTACTTTTGCTCAACACTCATTTGGCTTAATAGAAGTAAATAAATCAAGTTTATGGATCCAGCATAAGCAAACATTGGCATAGCTAGGAAGCCTTCTTGTTTGGTTTTGTCGTTTTAGCTGTTCATGGTTTTGAACACTGGATACATGTGAACCGGGTTGAATAATCTTCAGATCGCAGATTTTTGCTTCCTAAGTAAGACTTTCTCTGCCGAAGTCACTCTATATTCTTTAATCTTGTTTACTGATAAGCTCTACCATTCATACTAATCATGTTAATAAACTAATGAAGTGATTAAGGGCTTGACGAAGAAACTGCCTACCAATGAGGAACTGAGCTGCTTTGGATGGATCCTTATGTATGTTACTGTTGCTACAGTCCAGTTTTAGATATTTTGGAGCATGTGTATATGAATGAACAGTTTGCAGCTGATTCAGGTGATGTTGATTGGTCTGAACTTCCTTTACATCATTATATCATGAGATTGTGGGACACTGAACTTAATAATGTTGCTTATAAGCTACTTTTGCATGTTGCTCCCATGTTTGTTTGTTAAGAAGGATCTCATTTTGCTACTGGAAGTGGTGTACATAAAGTGAGGATCACTCTTGGGTAGTTGATCAAATCTACTGATCAGTAGGCTAAACTTAATACTTATGGGAGTTGGGAATATAATGAGAGACGGTAAGGGTGAACTACTATGTGTTTACCCCACTCTTTTAGGTCTGGGATCTGGTATGTGTGGGAATTGAAAGTAATTCTATAACGTGCAATACCATAATTGATGGCTATGGTAAGGCTAAGTTGTTTGATCTGATGAGAAGCTTCTTAATTGATATGATCGAAGGTGAGACTGGCCTTCTTGATGTTTTCACCTTGAATTCTGTAATTGGAGTATGTACTGGATTTTATGAGGAATTAATTCCATTATCCAGCAGTTGTGACTTTTGATATCATCACTTAGACTTTGGGGAAGGTTGATCTTATTGAGAACATGGGACAGTATGTTCTATAGGTGGTTCCACTTCTTCGTTATGGCACTTAAGTTGATTATTGTTTGATGTTGTGTTATGGAAGTTGGAACTTATGAGGTTCATGTAACATTTGAGGGTGAATGTTCTTAAGGGGGGAGGATTTTAGAACCCGTATTATGGTATGTTGGAACCATTGCGGAATTTGGGACCTAAGTGTCAATTTTGGAATTTTTGGAAACTTGGGGTTAAATTGAATAATTGTAAAGAAGAGTATATATGTAGAGTCATATAGGTATACACATGTATATATATGTAGGATCCTTAATTAAATTCCTTAAACAAGTGTTTATGTTTCATAAAAAGAGAGTGGAAATTCTAGAATAAGAAATTTAATGAGGTGGTCCCACTTAAGTTTTTGTCACACTTTCATTGGACCATTTGTATAGAGTAGGACCAAAGGGGGAGCTATATATGTATATGTTATCTTTATACTCTTCAAGAAGAGTTCCAAAAGAGAGCAAAAGACTTAGAAAAAAAATGAGCAAAACCATAGAAGCACTGAGCAACCCTCTCGGGTTGCTACAGTGAATTCTTAAGAAATTCGCATATTTTAGTTTTTCAATTATTTTGACACTTCAAGCCTAGTATATTGGACCCCCCAAGTAGCGTGGTAGCATTGGTTTGTCGAGAAAACACCTCGTAAAGCGGTGGTGAAGATTTAAAGTTCTTAAAAGGGTTGTTAAGTTATGTGGATTTTCCTCTTGTTTGAGTTAAATTAAATCTTGTATGTGTATTGGGGAGTGTCAAATAGAAAGGATAACCTTTAAAGGTTGCTTGTTTACGTGAATTTTGTGCTTGAGGGGTGTTGGGTTCGAATTTGGGGGATTTTTGTATGTGTGTGGGATTATGTTGACTTAACTCTATGTGCTTGTGAATAGTTGATATAAAATGAGTTTTATAGGGTGAAAGAAGTGTTATGAATTTTTTATATACATTCTTGGAAAGTTGGTCGAGTTCGGACCCTTATTGTGATGAAATGTAGCATTTTGACTTTGTAAGGTTTCGTTTGATGTTTGAATGATGTAAATTGGTTCTTGGAGTATGTAGAAGTGTTTGAATATGATAGGTATGTATGGAAATGACATGCTGCCCTATTTTTCCATTTTGATGAGAAAATGAAATTTGTTAGCGAATTAGTGAAGTTTTGGGCTTAGAAAGGCTCATTGTTGTTGTGTGATTGTTGTTGTTGTTGTTGTTGATGAAATGGGGCCGAGATGGAGCCCCGGGATGGCCTAATTTATGGGGAAATGCTGGCGAAATTTCTATAGAATTTTGGGGAAAATGCTGGCAAAATTTTTATAGAATTTTGGAGTAAAACTTAGAAGTTAAAGCCCGTAAAGGAGTCTAACTAACTATGGCGCTATTGTGATGTTTGTAGACGTTGGGCATCCGGAAGGATAGATTGGATTGGTTTGACGTTGGAGTTGATTTAGCGAAGAAAGAGAGGTATGTAGAGTTTTCTGTTTCTTGGCATGACTAAATTCGAAATTGGAAATGTAACTCTTGAAATTTTAGCACAAATGTGATTTATGTTCGTCCTTGGCCTTTCCTATGAACAAAGAACTTCCTACTTAACTTTTGTATCTTTAAAATTAAGTGACTGGTATGAGTGTGAAAAGAAACAATATGTGTCCTAACACTTTAGAAAAGTAATAAAAGAGAGCTTAAGGTAAGCTATATATACCATTATTGTTGGACATGAACAATTCACTACTATTTTGGAATTTCAATAATAATAATCTAAATGTGAACATGAATGTTCTACTATTCTTTTGGAAATATTAGTGATATAGATCCCTTCTAATTCATCATGAAAACTTCAATTTATAAATTTTGGCAACTTGGAATGAATTGGAGAATAAATATTATATAGATCCCTTCTAATTCATCATGGAAACTTCAATTTACAAATTTTGACAACTTGGAATGAATTGGAGAATAAACATTATGTTGAATTCTAATATGAATAGTTTGGCACAACTAATGTTTTGTTTTCAAGTATGAACATTTTGGTACAAGTAATGCTTTGTTTTCAAATGTGAACATACTATTGAACTCTTGGACTTATAAAATATATTTTTCATGCATATGACCTCTCACGACTCTACTCGTGCCAATTATGACTTCGTTCATCGGTTCCCGGATCGGTTATTGTTGTGCGTAATATACTATATATATATATATATATATCTTCCGAAGTTGGTTGGATATGGCGGGGTTGGCTCGGCCCAAGGGTCGGCTTTGCTTAGTTTGGTGATGTGGTAAGATTGAGCCTTTGGTCTGGTGGCTTTATGCCACATTTACTACAGGATAACTGAGTTCATGGACGTCGACTCACTTATCCTACATTTATGCTTTGTGTCGGAGATATCGATATTCGAACTTTTTGGTGTGATGCTGTGGTATGGCGCGAGTTTGGAGGTCGCCATCGTTCTTGTATGGTATGTATCCATTTGATATTTTGTAAACCTAAAGGAAATATTTTCTGATGTTTGCATATGAGTTTAACTTCTATACCTCTGTTGGTCTACCATTCTTATTTGTACTTGTGCTTCCTGCTTTACATATTCGGTACGTACTTCGTACTGACCCCCTTCCTTCGGGGG
>DF360350.1:79712-93916 GCA_000787875.1 Solanum virginianum | reverse complement strand
TAAAAATAAAAACATACCGAGCTTGATGAATACAAAGGCCTGAAATTAAAAGCATAAGAGAGAAAGGGGACTGAAAAACATTTAACAAAAGAGAATTAATAGGAGAAAGATATCCATAGATGTATGTTTATTTTGTTAAGGGGGTACACATGGTTTGTTGGAAATGTTAGTATAACTACACGTGTTTAACGGGAAACAACTTGATTGTACAATTTATGTTGCCTTTTCTACAACTATAAGTTGTTGTGCTGGTCCTAGCCTTGTTAGCTTATAAATAAGAAGAATATGACAAAATATGTTTTATTGTGATATTTGTTTTATAGGGAAAAAATAGACTATTTATCTATAGAACCTAACCATTTAATACAACAATTTTAAGAATTGGTTGGTTGAATGGTTATTCAACTTATTTTGTCATGCCTCAAGTCTACACCCCATATGTATTTGGCACTTGAAAATCATTTCTGGCCCCAAGCAAAACACTTGGCCTGGCTATTTTACTTAGTGGAAGATTGTAAGATCACAAGGAACAAAGATGGGCTCAATACTCAATATTAATCTATAAACTCAAAATATTATAGGGGTCTAGATCAAACATACAGTGATATAGGAATTTAACTTTAAATTGTCAAACAACTCCTAACTAGAGGACTAAGTAATGTCAATCTAGTCTATAAAGCCTCTAGAACACTAAATCTGAAATAGATATCTTGAAAGGCCTAGGACTACCACAATTGAAATAAATAACTAGAAGGTCAAGACATCAAATGCCTCAAACTGCAAAGAGGCCTCACCAATGGCTGAATAGGAAAGTTGAATCTTCAACCGTGGGCCTATTGATGATCCATATCATCTATGTTTGCATAATAAAAGGATGCAGGTCGAAACAACATTAGTATATGAAATTTCCAAAAAGAAACTCAGGATAAGATATTTAACTCAAAGGCTTAACTCAGAAATATCCTAGTAACAAAGTAAGACAATGTAAATGAAATATATGGTTTAATGCATAAATAAGTGTAACTCGATATATATGAAAATGGTATACTTTAGCTTGGGAAGTTTCTCTAATCGACAACCATCACTATAAACATCATGCACGCTATCAGTGTTATACAATATCTTCATAGTGCAAGAGACCATGTTATCAGTGTTATACAATATCTTGCTAGTGCAAGAGATGAACTTAACTTATGGATATCTATATGCCTTCTTAGAGGAAAAGGAGGAGTGGTACTAATGTTGATATGATCCTATCCTATAGTGGATACATAGTTTATGAGATTGAAATTATCTCAACTCGTACCCAAATCAATGCTCAATACTACTCCCAAAATTATATGTACGCTCATAACAAATTCCCTTATTTCTTCTAACATATGTTTTCTTAAACTTTTCGCCACAATTCTATAGCCAAATATACAACTCAAATCTATAAATCATGTTCAAAAAGTTACCTTCCTCTTCTCTCTTTAATTAATTCATCGTTCCTTTCTTTGACAAACAAAGTCGTAGTTCACAAATTTTTTTTTGTTAAACGAAGAAGAGTGAGGCTAGAAGAATAAACATTCTCTTTTATTGGCGCCTGATAGTAGTTCGTAAATTGTTTTGTTAAATGGAGAAGAGTGTGGATGGAAAAAGAGTTAAAGAAATAAAAAAGGGTCGGCCAAAGCCCTTCTGTAGGCAGAAGATGGCTTACTGATGCCTCCTTTTTCTTTTTTCATCTTTTACTTTTTTTCTAAACAAAAAGACAAGTATACCCTTACTTTACTATGGATATTACAACATTAGATAACATAACTGTTACGTCTAAAAAGATATTTAAAGGTAAAATTAAATGTAAGCTTCAAAAATCACACAAAATAAAATGATATCAATCTTTACTAAATATTTTTAGGAATTTCAAACAATTAAATTTCAAATTTTATTCCCTTCTATCTCTCTCAAATCGACCCAGTTTCAAAATAAATTTTAAAAAAATTATCTTGTACATGATGAATGCATCTATTTTGTTGAGACATTCAAGAATATAAAAAGTGATCTGAGTTCATAAACTTATGGTTATGTAAAGTTGAATGTATTTGATACTAATTTGTTCTTAAATTAGCAGCATTTGGTGTATCAAGTATAGATATCAACACTATAGATAGAAGAAAGTGATTCATAAACTAATGATTACGTATAAAAAATACTCATAAGTTTGTGAATGAAACCAGTTGAATGTATCTAATACTAATTTATTCTTAACTAGGTAGTAGTTATGAATCAAGTACATACAAAAGATATGATACATATAAAAACATGTTTCACAAATTAATGGTTATGTATCAAACGTAATCATATATTTGTGAATTAAACCAGTTGAATATATCTTGTGTTAATATAACAACCTACTTGGGATGACAAGTCCCACATCAATAAAACACAAGAGAGATGTTGGATATATAAGTAAAGGAGTGGTCTATATACTGTGAGGCGACTTTTGGGGTGAGCCCAAAGGGACAAATCCATGATAGGCTAGGCCCAAGAGCGGACAATACTTCACAGTGTTGGGCTAAGTTATTACAGGTGGTGCCAGAGCCACTACTGTGTTATCCTTGTCGATGTGGGTTAGAGTTCAACTGAGTTTAGGTGACCTGGTGAGGCAGGGCAAACCTCAATGCTGAGTCTGGACAAATCTCATACAGTGGGGCAAACCTCAGAGAGGACGCTCAATCCATAGAAGGGGTGCATGTAACAACCTATCTTGAGATGTGAAGTCCCACATTGGCAAAATGCAAGAGAGATGCTAGGTATACAAGTAACAAGAGAGATGCTAGGTATACAAGTAACAAGAGAGATGCTAGGTATACAAGTAATAAGAGAGATGCTAGGTATACAAGTCCAAAGGGACAAATCCATGATGGGTTAGGCCCAAGAGCGGATAATACTTCATAGTGTTGGGTCAGGTCATTACAGTTAACTTTTTCTTACATAAGCATAAGTTATATATCAAATACATATCCATAAACACGATACATAGAAGTTTACAATTCATAAACTTATGATTATGTATCACAAATAATATTTGAAAAGGATCCATTATTTATTATATATTATAATGTATCATAATGTTAAAAGGTACACATTATACATGATTCAAAAAGTAAAAAACTACTGCTACATTAGAAATCAAATTGTTGGATGAAGAGAGGCATGTTGTAACAGATTCAACATTTCTCCTTTGTTTGATGTTTATCAATTGGATATTTTGAATTTGAACCTACATCCTTCTTTGAATTTTTATCTTATAATATTTTCAAGATTAATGGATCATTTCATTTTTTTTTTATCTATTTTCATGGAAACTATCATCATTCTAATCAAAATCACAAGTACCAACAACGTCAGTGTGAGGAACATCTTTCGTTTGGGGAATCTTCTAATTGTGGAAGATTTCAACTATGAAAAACAAAGTAAGTAAGACTAGTACTAAAATATGAATGAGAATCTGTATGTATCATGTTGTTAATATGAAGAGGAGATCTTTTAAACAAAAAAATTATCAAAAATTTGATTTAGTGAACGCCAATAGAGGAGGATGAATAACTTCTCTAACTTTTTTTAAAATTTGAAATTAATTAAAAAATCAAATTTGAAATTAATGAGGAAAATTGAAGAAGATGGTTGTAATTGAAAGTGTATGAACTGGAGATTGTAGTTCAGGCAAGACTTTGGGTCCTTTTAAAAGGATGTGAAAATGTGTAGGGTTATGTATCTGAAAATTGGAGAGAAAGTAATAAATAGGAATTCTTTTAAAAGAATTCAAATGGTAGAAATTTTTAAAGAATCGATAAAATAGATTGTGCATTTATATTATTTTTTCATAATTTTGGGAATTTATTGGGATGTCAGATGGAAATTGTCACGACCCAACCCCGTGGGCTGTGACTAGTGCTCGAATTGGGCACCCAGGCGCAAATACAAAGCCAAACAACATATACATATCTTATTTTACAGATATTTTGACAAAATTTCCTCTATTTATATATCAACCTATATACCCTGCACGCAGAGAAATCCAGACAGATCATCAAACAAATACATATGCGGGCCGACAAAGTCACCACTATGGTTAAACCGCCCAACATACAAGTCATACGTACAAAGTCATACAAACTGTTGTACCCCATACCCATAGGCATCCACAGACCTCTAACTACACAAACTGAATCAAAAAATGGGACAGGGGCCCCGTCGTACCCTCGAATGAATAGAAACACAAATTAGTAAATAAGTGTATATACCCAAAATTTGCTCCGAAGCAAAGGAGCACTTTACTGGATATTACAACATTAGATAACATAATTAGTAAATAAGTGTATATACCCAAAATTTGCTCCGAAGCAAAGGAGCACTTTACACAACAGTCTCAATCCTAAGCTGGAGGATCTCTCTCCTAAATATCTGTACCTGCGGGCATGAAACGCAGCCCCCGAAGCAGGGGGTCAGTACGAAATATGTACCGAATACGTAAAGCAGAAAGTACAGAGTATATATATATCAGGACAACCATTAAAACAAAAGTACAATAGTTATATGCATACCCGAAATATATCAAAGTACTTACTGACCAGAACATATGGTGTATAGCAAACAAGGCCAAAGTATAATGGTACGTGCATATCCAAATTATTACATACTTCCTCCCCAAGATATGAAACTGAGGGATAACTGAAACAAAAGTACATAGAGCAGTATATATCCACAAAATTCCAAAATATCTACTTTCAAGATTCAAATTCAAGTCACAAACATTTACTTTCCTAACATATCAACCATAGGGTAAGCGAGCCAGGCATCCCTATACTCATTAATCCTAAAACAGAAGTAGCATGGTGCAAAAGTTGGGTTGCCCAAATTACCAAATCGCGCCAACTAAAGATATGTCCTGGACTGCTCGGATCATGAGTCACGTCCACTCAGGATGTGTCTTGGGCTGCTCGGACCACGAGTAATGCCCACTAAGGATATGTCTTGGATAGCTCGAATCACGAGTCACGTCCACAAAGAAGATATCTTGGACTGCTCGGACCACGAGTCACGTCCACAAAGGATATATTCTAGACCGCTCGAATCACGAGTCACGCCCAGGCATCATGTCAGCATCGGCCCGGGAACCGGTGAATGACATCATATCATATGGACATAATCATTATCACAAATCTCAAAAGTTCCAAACATAAGCAAAATATTCATATGCAAGGACAAAGTCATATCTGAGATCAAAACAATAATTAATATACCCAATCTAAATCATACACACTTCTATGGGACATTTCAAAACTGATTCCAAAGCAATTTGGGCTTTCTATCAAAAGACACGGGGTATTCAGACTTTTAAAACTATTAGAGAATAAATTCTTTTAAAACTTAGCAAGTTATACATATTCTTACAATTTACAAACTTTGAAGGTGTATCACATGAATCTGGACATGGCATTTAAACCCAACAGTACAGACAACTCTAGTACTACTATACAACTTCACACTCTCCATTTTCCTACAGACTCCCTGGACAACTAGCCAGACAAACCATGACTTCTAAGAATTGTACCAGTAAGTAATATCTTGGGAGAAGGTATATGTAAGAAAATTCTAACAACAGATTTTTAAATAGAGAATCAACATGTAGTCGTAACAATACCATTATAACATGTAAATGAACACATTTATGGACAAGTGATAGCTTATGACTTAAAACTTGGGGTTTTGAGAGCTAATAGTCAACTTAAAGGTAAGATCATGCTAGAAAACAATAGTTGAATCATCATGATAGCAACAACCTTGAGACATCAACCGGATATTGTTACTTTAGCTATTAACGTGAAAAAAACCGACAAGGAGTTAAAATATATTCCTAGTAAGAAGGTTGAATTGATACTTTCACAACTAGGTGTCATCAACGAGCTTGACTTCTAGATTTCCTTGTTCACGTTAGCATCAATATTCAAGATTCCCTTAAAATGGAGTAAATTAAGGTGAAAGTTGGTAAAAGTGGCAATCCATTTCTATATGCTTAATATTTCACTAAAACTGAATTACACTCAATGCTTCTCAATTATCAAAACATAACTTTCTTCCATACATCTGTAGACTTCAATTTCCTTAAATTTATTTCACCCACATGAACTCACAAGCTATTGTTGCGAGCCAATGTATGTACATACACGGCAATACTTGGTATGGTGCTTCCTTGATTTATGCTAAAATCTGGAAACAACTTCTCACATAAAGACTGTATGAATATACTTATAATTATTATGTCTATAGCAAAAAGAGTGCCTAGTATGAGAACTGAGGAGAGTGAGGTAGTTTGTTTCCCAAACAGACTTCATCACCCTATAGGTTTTGACATGGATTCTCCTAGTCAGGTAACAAACATAAATTAAATCCATAAGACTATCACAGTTTTACGGTCCTTCATATTGGTCCCTTTAAGAATATCTAACACATACTTCATATGTTAAATAATAATATACCATTATTGACTAGGTGATGTCAATGCCAAAGAGGTAGAGTTTAAAAGATCAAGCTCCATGGCTTGAAAATTTCTGGCAAGACCTTTCTTTAACTGGTTGACCTCGATCATAGTTATAGAGAGTCTAATAACTAGAAATCTTTAGTCTTTGTAGTTTAGTTAATAAATTTCATGTCCTTATCTGACAGATACTCTATATCACGTATTATTAATTACGCAACCCTATATACTTGTATATACGTGCCATACTCACATTACTACATGACTGACCACAAATACTTGTTTATGCATTTTGGAGCAATAATAGCTACCTAGTGTTTCAAAGCCTCAGAAACTATAAAGAACTAGACTAAGTTGTCAGGTCATCACCAATTTCCCATACCTTGACAACTTACAAACTTTAGATGCACAAAAGTCAAAATATGGATAAGTTCCTTAAGCATACCAGGAAACGAACATAAGACCTGTTTAGTCCCGAATTGCAAAGGAAGAGGGATCTTCTGAAATTATAACGCTAAATATGTTTAACCAAATCATGCCATCAAACAAAGTACTTTACATACCTTAATTCCTTCACCAAACTAACCCCAACATCAAGCCATTCCAACTTACTCTTCTGTACGTCCTTCGTCTACGAAATTCACAATAATGATCATAATTAGCTATAATCCTTTTCGAACCTTAAATCCCAAATTTGCTCCTAATTTTATAAAAATTTTGGCATCGCTTCCCCTTAAAATAGACTACCTTGAGAATCCATCTCGGATCCAATTAATCAACAACAATAACAACAACAACCCAACAACCAATAATAAGCCTTCCCCAAGGCCATAACTTCACTAATTTCACTAACGAAACTCATTTTTATCACAATTACAAAACATGGCAGCATCTAATGTATATACATACTTATCATATTCAACCACTCCTATATGCTCCAAGAACCGTACTACATCACCCAAACGTCAAACGTACACTTCCAACGTTAAAACATAATATTTAATTACATACATGGACCCCAATTCGACCACCACTTCAAAAATACATATAACCAAATCCCCAATACCTCTTGTACCCCATAAGGATCATATTCATGCCATCTAAACACAATCTCATAGTTTCAAGACAATATAACACTATTTACATTCATACTTGAAATTTGACCCTAACCTTCCGTATTCACAATTCACTTTAACAAGCTCTTTCAAGATTTCCTTTCAATTTAACATATACCAACACACATACAAGCTTTAATTTACATAAAACAAAGCTAGAAATCAACATACCTTTTAAACCCCTTTAATGGATTCAAGTCGCCAAAGTTGTAAAATGAAGTGTTTTCTTGGCCAACCAATGCCTCCACGCTACTTGGGGGACTCCATATACCAAGCTTGTAGTGTCAAAATAATTGTAGAATCAAAAAGCATAATTTTTGTTGCTACTACTGTAGCAACCCGAGGCTCTCTTTTAGTTGGGAGTATTTTTGTTTCTTGGAAATTTACTAAGTGTAGAAGTGTTTTTGGATGAAGAAGAGACCACATGTATATATATATATTCTCAACTTATTGACCCCACTCCACACATGATCCATTAGGAGACTAACACAATTTAAAATGGGTCATGACAATTAATCTTCAAGACTCCAAGTTTAGAAAATTACACTTTGATCTCCAAACTTTTTTTTACATAAGCCAATTAAGGACATACAAAGATAGAGTTAAAAACATACAAGTTCTAACAACCCCAGTTTTAAAAATTCTATTTGAGTCCCCAAACTTCCCAATAATGACACTTTAGTCCTGAATTTTCCAAAAAAAGCCACATTAGTCCCCAAATTTCGTAATGATTCCAATGTACCAAAGTACGGGTTCTAACATTCTCCCCCCCTTAGGAACATTCGTCCTTGAATGTTAACCCGCCTTACGAACCACATGGACAACTTAAGGGAAATTCCCTTTCCCTTTTGCTCTTTAGCTTCCCGGGGGAGGGGGCATGCTTAACTTCAAAGTATTGATAGGGTCTGGTGCATTAGTGTTGGCATGCTTGCATCCGAGGATTTCCCACATCATTCCCACACGGTGTACTATTTCCAATTTATCTGGTAGATCCAACTCATAAGAAACCTTAGCTATTCCACGAATAATCTGACACGGGTTACTATATTTCCCTTATTACTGAACCACATAACACCTTCCTTCAAACCTTGCAGATTCACTTACTACAGAATTTACCCCTCCGGGTAGCCGAGGTCTTTCTCAGAAGCATATCTAAATCCAAAATAATATTGTCAGAAAAGGAATCATCCTACTAACACCTCTCTAATGCACGATCTAAGATCAAAAAAAGAATAACATCCTAAATATCATGTAGCCTCCTAATTATAGATGTGGTGCACGACACACCGATAAACAAGACTCTACTAGACACGGTCCGTGGACACTCCGAGGACGAACTACTTTGATACCACTTCTGTCATGACCCAGGATGTGGTACACGACACACCAATAGACAGGAGTCTACTAGACACGGTCTATGGATACTCCGAGGACTAATCGCTCTAATACCACTTCTGTCATGATGCAACCCCGTGGGCCGTGTCTAGTGCTCGAATTGAGCAGCCAGGCGCAAATACAAAGCCAGACAGCATATACATATCTTATTTTATAGAAATTTCGACAGAGTTTCCTTTGTTTATATATTAACCTATATTCCCTGCACGCAGAGAAATCCAGACAGATCATCAAACAAATACATATGCGGGCCGACAAGGTCACCGCTGCGGTTAAACCGCCCAACATACANTCCTGAACGTCTGTACCTGCGGGCATGAAATACACCCCCAAAGAGAAGGGGGTCAGTACAAAATACATACCGAATACGTAAAGCAGAAAGTACAGAGTATATATATATCAGGACAACCATTAAAACAAAAGTACAATAGATAAATGCATAGCCAAAATATATCAAAGTACTTACTGACCAGAATATACAGTGTATAGCAAACAAGGCCAAAGTATAACAGTACGTACATATCCAAATTATTAAATACTTCCTCCCCAAGATATGAAACTGAGGGATAACTGAAACAAAAGTACAAAGAGCAGTATATATCCACAAAATACCAAAATGTCTACTTTCAAGATTCAAATTCAAGTCACAAATATTTATTTTCCTAATATATCACCATAGGGTAAGCGAGCCAGGCATCCCTATACTCACAAATCCTAAAACAAAAGTAGCATGGTGTAAAAGTTGGGCCGCCCGAATTACCGAATCGCACCCACCAAAGATATGTCCTGGACTACTCGGATGACGAGTTACGTCCACCCAGGATGTCTTGGGCTGCTTGGACCACGAGTTATGCCCACTAAGGATATGTCTTGGACTGCTCAGACCACGAGTCACGTCCACAAAGGAGATATCTTGGACTGCTCAGACTACGAATCACGTCCACAAAGGGTATGTTCTGGACCGCTCGGATGACGAGTCGCACCCAAGCATCATTTCAACATTGGAACACATACATATAATATATCTGCACGACCATAACTAGCCCGAGAATCGGCGAACGACATCATATCATATGGACATAATCATTACCACAAATCTCAAATATAAGTTCCAAATATAAGCAAAATATTCAGATGCAAGGACAAAGTCATATCTGAGATCGAAACAATAACTAATATACCCAATCTAAATCATACACACTTCTATGGGACATTTCAAAACTAATTCCAAAGCCATTTGGGCTTTCTATCAAAAGCGACGAGCTAAATCATACACACTTCTACGGGACATTTCAAAACTAATTCCAAAGCAATTTGGGCTTTCTATCAAAAGCTATGGCGTATTCAGACTTTTAAAACTATTAGAGAATAAATTCTTTTAAAACATAGCAAGTTATACATATTCTTACAATTTACAAACTTTGAAGGCATATCACATGAATTCGAACATGACATTTAAACCCAACAGTACAGACAACTCTAGTACTACTATACAACTTCACCTTCTCCATTTTCCTACAGACTCCCTGGACAACTAGGTAGACGGACCAAGACTTCTAAGACTTGTACCAGAAAGTAATATCTTGGGAGAAGGAATATGTAAGCAAATTCTAACAACTGATTTTAAATAGAGAACCAACATGCAGTCATAACAATACCATTTTAACATGTAAATGAACATATTTATGGACAAGTGACAGCTTATGACTTAAAACTTGGGATTTTAAGAGCTAACAGTCAACTTAAAGGTAAGATCATGCTAGAAAACAATAATTGAATCACCATGATAGCAACAACCTTGAGACATCTACCAGATATTGTTACTTTAGCTATTAACTTGAAAAAACCCGACAAGGAGTTAAAATATATTCCTAGTAAGAAATAAGTTCCCAAGATTAAATTGCTACTTTCACAACTTAGTGTCATGAACGAGCTTGACTTCTAGATTTTCTTGTTCTCATTAGCATCAATATTCAAAATTCCCTTAAAATGGAGTAAATTAAGGCGAAAGCTAGTAAAAGTGGCAATCCATTTCTATATGCTTAATATTTCACTAAAATTGAATTATACGCAATGCT
The DNA here is from genome assembly GCA_000787875.1 of Solanum virginianum. NCBI lineage: Eukaryota > Viridiplantae > Streptophyta > Magnoliopsida > Solanales > Solanaceae > Solanum > Solanum virginianum. Next base: position 82,808 of record DF360350.1, on the reverse strand, counting down.
TTCCAATAATCAAAACAAAACTTTCTTGCATACATCTATAGACTTCGATTTCCTTAAATATATTTCACCTACATGAACTCACAAGCTGTTGTTCCGAGCCGATGTATGTACATACACGGTAATACTTAGTATGGTGCTTCCTTGATTTATGCTAAAATCTGGAAACAACTTCTCACATAAAGACTATATGAATATACTTATACTTATTATGTCTATAGCAAAAAGAGTACCTAGTATGAGAACTAAGGAGAGTGAGGTAGTTTGTTTCCTGAACAGACTTCATTATCCTATAGGTTTTGACATGGATCCTCCTAGTCAGATAACAAACATAAATTAAATCCATGGGACTATCACAATTTTATGGTCCATCATATTGGACCCTTTAAGAATATCTAACACATACTTCATATGTCAAATTATAATATACCATTCTTAACTAGGTGATGTCAATGCCAAAAAGGTAGAGTTTAAAATATCAAGCTCCTTGGCTTGAAAATTTCTGGCAAGACCTTTCTTTAACTGGTTTACTAAGTGTAGAAGTGCTTTTGGATGAAGAAGAGACCACATGTATATATATATATTCTCAAATTCTTGATCCTACTCCATACATGGTCCAATAGGAGACTAACACATTTTAAAATGGGTCATGACAATTAATCTTCAAGACTCTAAGTTTAGGAAATTACACTTTGATCTCCAAACCTTTCCAACACGAACCAATTAAGGACATACAAAGATACAGTTAAAAACATACGAATTCTAACAACCCAAGTTTTAAAAATTCTACTTGAGTCCCCAAATTTCTCGATAATAACACTTTAGTCCTGAATTTTCCAAACAGTATGCCACATTAGTCCCCAAATTTCATAATGGTTCCAATGTACCAAAGTACGGGTTCTAACAGAAATTACGTATACTTTAGATTTAGAGATTAAATTCAAATTGTACGATTGATAATATTGATATGACTTGTATGAACTCTGAATGAATAGTCAAGTTTTTCTAGAGGTCGGGTTAGAAACTGAATTGAGTTTAGGATATATTGCCCTAAATAAATTCAATTAATGATTTTTAGCTTTTTAAAAACTTATAATTATCATGACATTAAATTAGTACTGAAAGTTGTATGTCTGTGTAAAATCACCATGAATACTAATCATGCAAAATTACATGACTTTCTGAAAATAACAGGTCAAGATAAATTACTTTGGATTAATTATTATAAGTTAATGATTATCTAAAGGGTTTAACTATATATATCACTAATCTAAAATCAAAATTTAATGTGATCTCTTAATGTGAGACGACCATATGTTTCTTGTCTAGCATAATATATCGTAGATTAAAAGGTTATGACTATTTCACCTCAAATTATTCGGGTAGAAAATTGGATTGTGAACTGAGTCGGGTTAGAAAAAGATATAAGTCGGCAATCCAATATTTTAAGTCCTCAAAATTGTTTTTCTATCCCAAACAAGTAGAGAAGCTTAAAATAAGGTTCCAAAGGGTGTCTTGAGTGATTAAGGTGAGTTTTTAGCAATTTCTACCGTTATAATTTGCCCCTGTTCCTACAAATGTATCTTTTTACACTATGCAATCGTTTTCCCCTCCTCTTGGCTTTGTTTAGAGCTATTCTTGGAAGATAGTAATTTGTTTCTCTTGTTGGTTCTTCTAGCTTTACAATTATTTTTTCAAGGTAATAACTTGCGGCTCTTTTATGATCGTTTTTATGAAATTCAATGGATGTTTCATTAAGTTAAGCAATATGGAAAATCTTTAGATTCATGTTCAGTTATGATCTATTTATAGGTGCATATAAGTTGCATATATATAGTGTTTGCAAAGCTTAGAATATAAGGAACAACTTTTATGAAGAAACTTCGGGTATTTGAACGTTCGTTGGAGAGGTATATTAAGAGTAAGTTTTATCTCTCCTTTTAGCACGAATTCTGAGAAATTCTTAAAATGTCAAATACGATATTTTACTATTCTACTGCTAGAAAGTACTGCCGTAAAATCCATTGGAATCATATAGCTGAAGTGTTTTCATGATGTTTTCATGAAAAGAGGAGGTATCCGACCCGTCATTCCTACCATCTCCCTGGCGACCTCTCTGAGTAGTGACTACCTAAGCCAAGGTCTAGATGGCCTAGCAGAGCTCAATATTGGAGATGTCTGCTTGTTGTGGCTTCTCAATAGGCACAGCTGGACCTCTAGGTCCCTCAGGAACTGGGCTAGGCTTGTTTGCATTTCTCCTGGCTGGGCACCCTCTGCCCCTTATTGGTCCATTGGCTCTACATGGAGGCATGATTTGAAAAATCATGGTGTAAACGCACGAGTTAGGAGGGACTTACCAAAGTTAAACTCTGAAGCACAAGATAAAAAATAGCAATTGATGGTGACATTTCCTAATGTCCTATAGCCTCCCCATTATAAATGTAGTACGCTTCACAACCATAATGCGGACTCTACTAGACAAGGTTCCATAGACTCCTTAGGACTCTTGAACTCTATTCTTTGATACCAAGTTTGTTACATGTCCCAAGCGAACTACTTGGCCTGGCTACTTACTCAGTGGAAGACTTAAATAATAATCATGGACAGGCTTTAAACAAAAATCATAAAATGACTAAACTGTCTGAATAAACTGAAATGGGGAATATTTCAATAGTTAAATCAATCAAACCACAACTGAAGTATCTGACACATAGTCTATGGAACCTCTACTAGAATAGTCTAAAAGGACTACTGAGACAGGCCCTTAGTAGCTATAACCAAAATAAATGCTGAAAGAAACATAAATAACTTTAAGAGCTTCCGACTGAGAAGAGGCCTCACCAAAGTCTGGATGATTTTTGGTCCTCAACGAAGTAGCTGCTGATGGGCTCTGTCACCTGCATCTGCATCATAAAATGATGCAGGTCCTAAGGACGTCAGTATGTGGAATGTACGGTATGTAAAATGGCCAAAATAGGATCTCAGGGTGATGCAACATTTCAAAGTACATAATCATATCTCAAAATATAATAACATAAGTAATAATTACTCTGTTAGAACCCGTATTGTGGTGTATTAGAACCATTATGAAATTCGGAA